>JAODAL010019303.1:0-72453 GCA_025379985.1 Phyllomedusa bahiana | reverse complement strand
AGTATTATAGTATTCTATTTTGTACATAGGAGGCAGTATATAGTAGTTTCTATTCTTGTACATGGAGCAGTATTATAGTAGTTATATTCTTGTACATAGGGAGCAGTATTAAATGAGTTATATTCTTGTACATAGGAGCAGTAGTATAGTAGTTATATTCTTGTACATAGGAGGCAAGTATTATAGTAGTTATATTCTTGTACATAGGGGCAGTATTATAGTATACATATTTTTGGTACATAGGGGCAGTATTTTTAGTAGTTATATTCTTGTACATGGGAGGCAGTATTTATAGTAGTTTTTATTCTTGTAACTAGGAGGCAGTATTATAGTAGTTATATTCTGTACATAGGGGCAGTATTATAGTAGTTATATTCTTGTACATGGGGGCAGTTTTAAATAGTAGTTATATTCTTGTACATAGGGGGCAGTATTCTAGTAGTTTATTCTTGTACATAGGGGGCAGTATTCTAGTAGTTATATTCTTGTACATAGGAGGCAGTATTATAGTAGTTATATTCTTGTACGTAGGGAATGGAGTATTATGGGTAGTTATATTCTTGTACATAGGGCAGTATTATAGTAGTTTCTTGTACATAGGATCAGTATTATAGTAGTTATATTCTTGTACATAGGAGGCAGTATTATAGTAGTTATATTCTTGTACATAAGGGCAGTTTTATAGTAGTTATATTCTTGTACATAGGGAGCAGTATTATAGTAGTTATATTCTTGTACATAGGAGCAGTATTATAGTTGTTATTTTCTTGTACAAAGAGGGAGGCAATGTAGAAGCTACATCTTGTACATGAAGTGACCTTTCCTTTTGGAACCTACTTCCCCATAGACATTGCTACATTGAAATAATAGCATTTAACTTTCTGCAGAATGTAAACCCTGTTCTTCCTGTACATGGAAGAAAGTGAAAGAATAAAAGTATAACGCAATTCCTCAACCAGCATTAACTTTTAAAAAGCAGCTGAATGTTATTGTATCCAGATATTTTATTACAGCTGCTAATTGCAGAACGCTTTACTGTAGCTGTACCAATATCTGTCATCCGTACAAAGAAGGGAAATAGTGATCGTTCCCTAAAACAAGGCTTTGATTCGCTAATTCTCCGCGGCTCATTTGTAAAATTCATTCATTTGCCCAACAGTTTATCTAGAAGCAGGATTACACTCTTTGCCTTTTTTTTTTCCTGAGTGCATTAATTAACCTTGGGAAGAATGCGTTGATCAAAGTCTATATAGATTTTCTTTTCTTTTAGAACACATCAGTAAATGTAAAAATGTAAAGAACCTGAAATGCTCGGTTCTTTGAATAATGTTTGTAAGGACGGAAATACAAAAGGTGTACCTTGAGGCTTGTACAGTTCTGATGAAATATTTCAATGACTTCACAAAACTTTCACAATCTAAGAGAAATGAACTCTTAATTATTGCCATCAATTTCTTTAGAAGGAGATCAAGCAGGCAATAAACAGGTAAAAGGCTTCGTGAAATAAAATTAAAAGAGAATTCGCTGTAATTATTGTAATGGATCTTTGATAAGAAAAAAGGAACTGGAAAAAAAATATTTCATAGGAATATTTAACTGATGGTGGAGAGAATGTTAAGGTGTGCTATAGGGGGAGATAAGGGTAGAATATCCAATAGTAATTCACTTTTACTCAACAATAGACTGTAGAGAGAAAATCCCACATGTCATATTAGACAATTTGGAGTCAATAAAAGAGGAGGACCTGGCAGAGCATTCATTTCAATAAGCTATATGTAGTACTTAACTTCCCCTGTGGAGGCGCTGTAGAGAAATTGAACACTTGCTATTGGGTTCCCCACATAGATAAGTCTGTTAATTCTGACTGCAAGGAGGAAATTTTGCTTTCGAGGACCTGTCTATGACAGATTTTAGATTCAATGAATAGAGTGTACTACTATCTTTCCCCTCCAGAGGCGCTGAAGAAAAATTGAACACTTGCTATTGGGTTCCCCCATAGATAAGTCTGTTAATTCTGACTGCAAAGAGGATATCTTGTGTTGGAGGACCTGGCATGTCTATGACAGATTATTAGATTCAATGAACAGAGTGTAGTACTATCTTTCCCCTCCGGAGGTGCTGTAGAGAAATTAAATACTTACTATTTGGGTCCCCCCATAGATAAGTCTGTTAATTCTGACTGCAAAGAGAAAATTTTGCTTTGGGGGACCTGGCATTTCTATGACAGATATTAGATTCAATGAACAACGTGTAGCACTATCTTTTCCCTCCGTAGGCACTGAAGAGAAAGTGAACACTTGCTATTGGGTTCCCTCCATAGATAAGTCTGTTAATTCTGACTGCAAAGAGAATATCTTGTTTTGGAGGACCTGGCATGTCTATGACACATTATTAGATTCAATGAACAGAGTGTAGTACTTTTTTTCTCCTCCAGAGAAACTGTAGAGAAATTGAACACTTGTTATTGGGTTCCACCATAGGCAAGTCCGTTAATTCTCACTGCAAAGAGGATATCTTGATTTGGAGGACCTGGCATGTCTGACAAATTATTAGATTCAATGAACAGAGTGTAGTACTATATTTTCCCTCTGGAGGCGCTGTAGAGAAATTAAATACTTGCTATTTGGTTCCCACCATAGATAAGTCTGTTAATTCTGACTGCAAAGAGGTTATCTTGCTTTGGAGGACCCAGCATGTCTATGACAGATTATTAGAATCAATGAACAGAGTGTAGTATTATCTTTCCCCTCTGGTGGCGCTGTAGAGGCATTGAACACTTTGGACTACATGAATGAATGGGGCTGCGCCAATATTTTGGGTGTATCTTGCACCAAAAAAACTGTCATAGCCCTGTTCTATAGATGTATGAACAGTTGTATGCCAAAACTTGCACCAGACATGGTACTTTTGAATGCACCATAGATAGGCTATGCTATGCAAGGCGTAGCACACGCCACATGTTATGACAGGTTCATATATACTGTCGCACTCTACACTCCTCTATATCGATTTAGAACTAGCATGCCGGTGCCAAGCTGTGCACTTTCCCCATAGATTACAGATATTTCTATACAACCTTTCAATCATGAAGCATATGGTAGTGAGGAGGAGGCTAATGTGAGGCAGCAAATTTTGATTTACAGACAGTAGAAGTACTGCATGAACTTGCAGGAACCAGTGACCTGGCCATGTAGGCTCTGTGAGTGAAGATGAGGCTTAATGTAAGACAAGGAATGGTATTTTAGAGACAGCAGATGCACTACTGTTACCCTGAAACCTCAGACTGCTTCAGTAGAGGTGTATGTTGAACTTGCAGGAACCAGTGACCTGGCCATGTAGGCTCTGTGAGTGAAGATGAGGCTTAATGTAAGACAAGGAATGGTATTTTAGAGAAAGCAGATGCACTAATGTTACTCTTAACTCTTAGACTGCTTCAGAAGAGGAGTATGTTGAACTTGCAGGATTCAGTGACCTGCCCCTGAAGACTATGTTAGTGAGGGAGTGAGGATGAAGCTTAATGTAGGATTCAGTGACCTGCCCCTGAAGACTATGTTAGTGAGGGAGTAAGTATGAGGCTTAATGTAAGGCAGGGAATGGTTATTTAGAGACAACAGAAGCACTGGGCTGACCTAGAAGCTTCAGAAGAGGAATATGTTGAACTTGCAGCAGTCAGTGACACGCCCATGAACACCATGATAGCATGTCAGTTAAGATGAGGCTTAACCTGAGACAGGAATTGGTGATTTAGAGATACCAGAAGTATCAGGCTTACCTAGAGGCTTCAGAAGATGAGTATGTTGAACTTGCAGGAGTTAGTGACCTGGCCATGAAGACTATGTTAGTGAAGATGAGGCCTAATGTGAGACAGGAATTTGTGTTTTAAAGACAGCAGCAGCACCAGGTTTACCCAGAAGCTTCAGAAGAGGAGTATGTTGAACTTGCAGGATTCAGTGCCCATGAAGACTATGATACTACGTTAGTGAAGATAAGGCTTAATGCGAGGCAGGAATTGGTGATTTAGAGATACCAGAAGCATCAGGCTTACCCAGAAGCTTCAGAAGAAGAGTATGTTGAACTTGCCCATGAAGGCTATCATAGTGAAGATGAGGCTTATCGTAAGACACGGAAGGGTATTTTAGAGACAACAGATGCAATAATGCTACGCTGTTGTTACTAATAATGTTACTACTGCTTCAGAAGAGGAGTACGTTGAACTTGCAGGATTCAGTGACCTGCCCCTGAAGACTATTTTAGTGAGGGAGTAAGGATTAGGTTTAATGTAAGGCAGGGAATGGTGATTTAGAAACAGCAGAAGCACCAGGCTTACCCAGAAGCTTCAGAAGAGGAGTATGTTGAACTTGCAGCAGTCAGTGACCTGCCCATGAAGATTATGTCAGTGAAGATGAGACTTAATGTGAGACAAGAATTGGTGATTTAGATACAAAAGAAGCATCAGGCTTATCCAGAAGCTTCTAGAAGAGGAGTATGTTGAACTTGCAGCAGTCAGTGACACGCCCATGAACACCATGATAGCATGTCAGTTAAGATGAGGCTTAACCTGAGACAGGAATTGGTGATTTCGAGATACCAGAAGTATCAGGCTTACCTAGAGGCTTCAGAAGATGAGTATGTTGAACTTGCAGGAGTTAGTGACCTGGCCATGAAGACTATGTTAGTGAAGATGAGGCCTAATGTGAGACAGGAATTTGTGTTTTAAAGACAGCAGCAGCACCAGGTTTACCCAGAAGCTTCAGAAGAGGAGTATGTTGAACTTGCAGGATTCAGTGCCCATGAAGACTATGATACTACGTTAGTGATGATAAGGCTTAATGCGAGGCAGGAATTGGTGATGTAGAGATACCAGAAGCATCAGGCTTACCCAGAAGCTTCAGAAGAAGAGTATGTTGAACTTGCCCATGAAGGCTATCATAGTGAAGATGAGGCTTATCGTAAGACAAGGAAGGGTATTTTAGAGACAACAGATGCAATAATGCTACCCTGTTGTTACTAATAATGTTACTACTGCTTCAGAAGAGGAGTACGTTGAACTTGCAGGATTCAGTGACCTGCCCCTGAAGACTATTTTAGTGAGGGAGTAGGGATTAGGTTTAATGTAAGACAGGGAATGGTGATTTATAAACAGCAGAAGCACCAGGCTTACCCAGAAGCTTCAGAAGAGGAGTATGTTGAACTTGCAGCAGTCAGTGACCTGCCCCTGAAGATTATGTTAGTGAAGATGCGACTTAATGTGAGACAAGCATTGGGGATTTAGATACACCAGAAGCCTCAGGCTTATCCCGAAGCTGCTAGGAGAGGAGTATGTTGAATTTTCAGGATTCAGTGACCTGCCCCTGAAGACTATGTTAGTGAGGGAGTGAGGATTAGGTTTAATGTAAGACAGGGAATGTTGATTTAGAGACAGCAGAAGCACTGGGCTTACCCAGAAGCTTCAGAAGAGGAGTATGTTGAACTTGCAGCAGTCAGTGACCTGACTACTGATATCGGTATGCAGTAGCAGCAGAGCTGTATGTTACAAAACGAGTGTCATGACGTAAGGCAGGGAATAGACACACACGGCTGATTGCCTCGGTTCTGTGTACAAGGCATTTTGCAATACAATTATTACTATTAAGAAATACAACATAGATAAAACTTGCAGTAGGGAAAGACTGTGTAGCAGAGTCAGTAATCATCCTGCTCTTACACAGTACTTCAAGGGTATACACCGCCTGTCGATATAAATGGAACAAAACAATCAATAGCCAAGTGCAAAGTCAATGCAGATAGCAAGACTCACACAAAGAATTGTAATACATCAGCAGCAGCCAGGTCCGCCTCAACATGGCCGCTCCCAGATGCTTAATATGTGCCCTCTCTCTGTCGGTTTATCAATCACATATACATTGATTTCACATGATTTTGTAACCGGCCCATTCATTGCTTAACAGGTCGACTGAATATTTGCCGACCTGTTCTATCCTGATAGCAGGAATGTACAAGTAACGGGAAATGGGAGGCGACATGTAGACTAAAAATAGGACTGAAATCGCTACCACGGGCCCCGCGGACCATGTCCTGCCAGGATAGTGCGTGTGACCTCCAGCTTGTCTCTAGACACTTCCTCCCATCAGGACACACATGCAGCCCTGTCCTCACTGACATCATTACATAGGTCCTCCCTTCCTACAACCCAATTCAGAGCTGCTGGAGGATCTGTCTTAAAGGGATTGAGTCATCAGAAAATGACCTATTGTTTAAGTCATGTTTTTAGGTTAAACACATTTTTAAGAAGTTTTCGTTTTTTAATTTTTTTTTTATTTTTCATATCACTATCAATATTTACAGATTAAAAATTATCAGTAAGTGTGAGATATGAAATCTAATAGTTTAGGGTCTTACAAGTCATTCAATAGACAGTAGGAAACTAGGGTGACAGGGTGATTAGGCCCCCGGCTGCACCAATGGTCTGTCCGCCGCTGTATCCTTTACACACAGATTAGGATTATGCAGATTAACTGACTCTCTCTGGTCTTAATTTACTTGCCAGAGATGGTATTGGCATGTGGAAGCTTTTCTTTCCGTATTCTCATTCATTACAGCTGCAAACTCCTGCTGCCCTATCTATATGGACTAGAAAAGAACTGCTTGCTTCCAATTAGGGCTGTCTTAACAGGATTAAGTGTGACAGGCAAAGCACAAAACATCCCACCAGGCCACATCTCCAACCACAGCCAACACATGACATCACACCAGGCCACACCTACAACCACAGCCAACACATGACATCCCACCAGGCCACACCTACAACCATGGAAAAAAATATGTCATACTAGGCCACACCTACAACCACAGCCAACACATGACATCCCACCAGGCTACACCTCCAACCACAGCCAACACATGACATCCCACCAGGATACACCTCCAACCACAGCCAACACATGACATCAGGGGCGTCGCTAGGCAGTTTTATCCGGGGCACGAGCCCCGGATAACATGCCTGCTGCCCCGAGTGTCTCAGGTCCCGGCCAGCACTCATATCACTACAGTAGCGCGGCGCCGCATTGTTGTTCACAGTAAATGCGGCGCCGGCCACTACTACTCGCCGCTCACTAGTTCCGCTGCCGATGCGGGGGCTTTCTGTATGTTACTGTGCGCTGCGCAGAGTCGGGGGAGAGCGGCGCTTCAGTAAGAACAGGGCGCCGGACACTACTACTCAGCGCACACTAACTTCCTCTGCTGGCGTCACTGGGGGCTTCCTGTATGTTACTGCGCAGGGTCGGGGGAGAGCGGCGCTTGAGTAAGCCTAGGAGCGCGGCGCCTGGCATGCTCCTCCTCCAGTCACCAGTACACCCGCGCAGAACAGCCGGCAATAATAGGTACTGTATTTATACTGGGCTGGGGCTGGGCAGGCTCAGGCTGGATGAAATAAATCTTCTGACATGTCTTGGGGAGGAATATAATTTAACTGAAGAATAACTATCAGCTCTGTGGGTTTCTCTGACCCACAGAGCTGACAGTCTACAGTGAAATTGATCAGCTTTATTGCTGAAAAATACAATGCTGACCCTCAGACCTGATCAATTTAACTGTAGTCAGGGTAACCCACAGAGCTGACAATCAGTGTACAGTTATATTGATCAGCTCTGAAAGTCAGCATTGTATATCTGACCCATAAAGCTGATCAATTTAACTGTAGACTGTCAGCTTTATGGGTCGGGGTAACCCACAGAGCTGACCCACAGACTGGGGGGACCTATGCCTTCCTATTTACTGTGGGGACCTATGTCTACCAATATACTCGGGGGAGCTATGCCTAGCTATATACTGAGGGGACCTATGTCTATATACTGTGGTGATCTGTGCCGAGCTATATACTGTGGGGAGCTATGCCTACCTACATACTGGGGGAACTATGCCTACCTATGTACTGGGGGGACCTATGCCTACCTATTTACTGAGGGGACCCATGCCTACCTATTTACTGGGGGGACCTATGCCTACCTATGTAGTGGGGGAACTATGCCTACCTATATACTGAGGGGACCCATGCCTACCTATTTACTGGGGGGGACCAAGTCCTACCTATATACTGAGGGGACCCATGCCTACCTATATACTGGGGGGACCTATGCCTTCCGATTTATGGTGTGGAGCTCTGCCTATCTATATACTGGTGGCACCTATGCCTACTTATAGACTAGGGGGACCTATGCTTACCTAGACATTGGGGGATTTATGTCTACCTATATACTGGAGGGTACTGTGCCTTTCTATATACTGGTGGACCTATACCTACCTATGTACTTTGGGACCTATGTCTACCTATATACTGGGGAGCCCTATTTCTACCTACAATGCTGAAGGGAACCCATGCCTACCTACATACTGGGGAGGACCTACACCTACCAAACTACTGGGGGTCCTACATAGTGGGTTACTTATCTGCCTACTTGGGAATCTATAGACTATCCAACCTACTAGGAGAACTTATATATCTACCAACCTAATAGGGGACCTATATACCTACCGACCTATATAACTACCTACAGGGGGATCTATTTATCCACCAGCCTACTGGGAGGCACTATATAACTACCTTTCTATTGTGGGAGCTATATAACTACCACCCACCTAGTAAAGGAACCTATTTACCTTCTATTGAAACCTACTTGCTGGGATACATATATGTCTACCTACTTACTGGGGGTCTGGCCTACTGTCTATTTTGAGGGGACCTATATAGACCTACATCCATACTGTTGGGGGGGGGTTATACCTCCTTACCTACTGGGGGCTTATATAGCTATAAAGGAATGATGGGTGACTCCTCAACCCTCACAGCAGGCACTTGGCTTTTCTATCATAGGAACATAGGTTTCTGTGGAGGATGGAGCATAACCATGATATAGGCCCCCATTAGGTAGGTAGGTATATAACTCCCCCACCCTCCCAGGTAGGTATATAGGTGCTGGAAAGTGAGGATTCTAAAATGTTTGTATGGTAAATTCTGCAGAGACTAGTGGTGGCCGGGAGAATTTATCATGGTGGTCTGGGCTGAATGGAGAAGAAAAAGAAAAGAGAATGACTCCAATCAGAAGAAAACGTCTCCTGTAAGTCACTTTATGTGCCTGCACTGTGATCACATATATGTCTGCAAAGCCTACATGCAGCTAGTATCTACCACTACTTGGTCACTGTATGGTAGTGATATATATCTGCAGAGCACCTGTTTAGAGCTGGTGGTCACATTTGTTCAGGGTCTGGCAGTATTATTTGGTCCTTAAGCAGTAATATTATTGGATCTTGGTATTGTAGGATTTTCTTTATTAACAATCATATGTACAGTATATTTGCTCCATGTATATGTGTGATATTCAGTACCTGTATAACTATTATTTAGGGGTATTACTGTGTCATGTGTAGGTGAGAGTCTTTTGAAAAAGTTAATTTGTCAGTGCTGATTCTCATTCTACACTGCACTGCTGAGGTGATGTAAAGGATCTATGTGGACTACGTGGAACCTAAACTGACAGGAACATACACTATTTTCTGTAAAAATCCATCATGCCATAGTTCACGATGTGGCGTATAAAGTGCCGTGTGAACCCATCACTACTGAGCAAACCATAACACAGAGGGCCCGGGCCCCGGATGTTTTAGGACCCTAGCAACGCCCCTGCATGACATCACACCAGGCCATACCCCCAACCACAGCCAACACATGACATCCCACCAGGATACACCTCCAACCACAGCCAACACATGACATCTCACCAGGCCACACCTTCAGCCATGGCCAACACATGACATCCCACCAGGTCACACCTTCAGCCATGGCCAACACATGACATCCCACCAGGTCACACCTCCAACCACAGCCAGCACATGACATCACGCCAGGCCACACATTCAACCACAGCCAACAAACAACATCCCACCAGGCAACACCGCCAACCATGGACAACACATGACATCCCACCAGGCCACACCTACAACCATGGAAAAAAATATATCATACTAGGCCACACCTACAACCACAGCCAACACATGACATCCCACCAGGCTACACCTCCAACCACAGCCAACACATGACATCACACCAGGCCACACCTCCAACCACAGCCAACACATGACATCCCACCAGGATACACCTCCAACCACAGCCAACACATGACATCCCACCAGGATACACCTCCAACCACAGCCAACACATGACATCCCACCAGGATACACCTCCAACCACAGCCAACACATGACATCACACCAGGCCATACCTACAACCACAGCCAACACATGACATCCCACCAGGCCCCACCTCCAACCATGACCAACACATGACATCCCACCAGGTCCCACCGCCAACCACAGCCAACACATGACATCCCACCAGGTCACACCTCCAACCACAGCCAACACATGACATCCCACCAGGCCACACCTCCAACCATGACCAACACATGACATCCCACCAGGTCACACCTCCAACCACAGCCAGCACATGACATCCTACAAGGCCATACCTTCAACCACGGCCAACAGATGACATCCCATCAGGCTACACCTCCAACCACAGCCAACACATGACATCACACCAGGCCACACCTCCAACCACAGCCCAGACATGACATCCCACCAGGTCACACCTCCAACCACAGCCAGCACATGACATCCTACAAGGCCACACCTACAACCACAGCCAACACATGACATCCCACCAGGCTACACCTCCAACCACAGCCAACACATGACATCACACCAGGCCACACCTCCAACCACAGCCAACACATGACATCCCACCAGGATACACCTCCAACCACAGCCAACACATGACATCCCACCAGGATACACCTCCAACCACAGCCAACACATGACATCCCACCAGGATACACCTCCAACCACAGCCAACACATGACATCACACCAGGCCATACCTACAACCACAGCCAACACATGACATCCCACCAGGCCCCACCTCCAACCATGACCAACACATGACATCCCACCAGGTCACACCTCCAACCATGACCAACACATGACATCCCACCAGGTCACACCTCCAACCACAGCCAACACATGACATCCCACCAGGCCACACCTCCAACCACAGCCAACACATGACATCCCACCAGGTCACACCTCCAACCACAGCCAGCACATGACATCCTACAAGGCCATACCTTCAACCACGGCCAACAGATGACATCCCAACAGGAGAAACCTCCAACCAACACAACCACATGACATCAAACCAGGCCACACCTCCAACCACAGCCCAGACATGACATCCCACCAGGCTACACCACCAACCATGGCCAACCTAACACATGACATCCCACCAGGCTACACCTCCAACCATGGCCATGTACAGAATATATAAATATATAATTTTCTATTATATTATTTTTATCATTATATATATATTGAAAAAAACAATAGAAAACTATTTTTACTATTATTTATTATTTTATAGGCTTTTGTTGCTGTATATTGTCATATACCTGCTGTTACTTCACTAACATTATTATTATTATTATTATTATTATTATTATTATTAGACATCGACTGTTATTTCATTAATAGAATTAGCTATTATGTATCTCTAATTATTCACTTTGTCACAGTTTTTATTCTTATTACAATCTAACTATTGCTATTGTATTATTATGTAGCTATTATCGTTATTGCTGCTCTTGCTTCTATTCACATTATTGTTAATATTTTGTATATTTGTATCCATATAAAGCAGGCACTTTTTTTTTAGGTCTAGCAAAAAAAAAAAAATGATTTAGGTAAGAAAAAAAATGAAGTTATAAAAAAAACTTCAGAAACTTTTAATTGCCAGTGGAAAAAGAATATTTTGTTTTACTGATATATTAATTAGTCATAAATCTGATTTCAATGTAAATCCTGCTGTTAGGACTAGAACACGCTCAAACACAATGAAAGCAATCATCTTTTTTTCTAATTAGCTCCACAACTAGGAACAATTTATCTCCAAGGCTTAAAGTCTCCACTAACCTTAAATGGGATTATCCATCACAAGTGAAGTTTATGTGATAAGCAATCTTCTTAAAAAAAGAAAGGATTTTTTTCCGTGATAACTTTTGTGGTCATTTGTTAACAATGGCTGAATTGCTGGAACCAGGCGCAGACAATATTTCTGCTTACAGAGCAAGCGGAGGTAATGGAAACAAGGAGATGGCTCTTACAAATGATTGTATCTTTAACAGTGGGATGTATAAGTCCTTCATGGCTTGCATAACTCCAGCCCGCTCAACTATCTTTTGTCTACCTGAGGGCCGCCATTCATTACATGGAGAGGCTGTCACCGCAGTGCTAGAGTGCTTAGAATGAAGTATAAATTACTCTACAGCCTATTGTGAAATAAATGAATGTATGTGAGAGATAAATACTAGATAGATAGATAAGATAGATAGATAGATAGATGAGATAGATAGATATGAGATAGATAGATATGAGAAAGATAGATATGAGAAAGATAGATATGAGAAAGATAGATATGAGAAAGATAGATATGAGATAGATAGATAGATATGAGATAGATAGATAGATAGATAGGAGATAGATAGATATGAGATAGATAGATAGATAGATAGATATGAGAAAGATAGATATGGACAAATAGATAGAGGAGAAAGAGATAGGTAGCTAGATAGATAAATAGATAGATAGACAGACAGATAGATAGATAGATAGATAGATATGGGATAGATATATAAATAGACAAGAGATAGGTAGATAGATAGACAGACAGACAGATAGATAGATAGATAGATAGATAGATAGATAGAGGATAGATAGATAGGTAATGGATAGATAGGTGGATATATGAGATAATATATATCGACAGATAAATAGACAAAATAGGTAAGTAGATTGATAGAAAAAAGAAAGATAAATATATAAATATATAGATAATTATAACTAATGGATAAAGGATAAGTATATATATTGTAGATTTAACAATAGATAATAGATAAAAGACAAATATGTAATGGATTTTCAGACAAATAGATAAGGGATTGATAGATTAGATAGATAGATAAATAGATAGATAGATAGTGTTCCAATCTAATGTAGCACGTTAAAATATATTATAACTATCTATCTATCTATCTGTCTGTCTATCTATCTATGTGATATTTATCTATCTAGTCTTCTGTTGTAAAAACTATGTACAGTCTCAGGTGAAGTTAATGTGGTTGCCTGTAGCAACCAGGTATCCACCGTACCTACATGGCCAAACAAAGAAATTTCAGGCAGCCGCCTATTCCAACTTTTCCTCGGACTCACAACCAGCAAGGCTCCTTGGATTGTGGCAAATCCACCATCCCCAGATCATTGACCGATAACTGCTGGCTTCCCCCATCAAGACCAGGCCCTCAGTGACACGTCCCCAGCAGCTGACCTGCTGTATTCCACTTAGTGGCAGACCCATGAAACCGCCTAAGGTCACTCTGCCACGATAGATAAATAAATATGAGATAGATAGCTAGATAGATAGATAGATAGATAAATAAATAAAAAGGCAATAATATGGTCCATTAACTGTATAGTTTATATAGATAGATAAATATGTGATAGATATGTAGCAAGAGAGACAGATAGATAAATAGTTAGAAAGATGGAAAGAAAGAAAGAAAGTGCCATTAAATCTATTCAGTGGTCACATGAGCGGCCTCTGTACGTTTCAGCCCTGACTGCGCCATCACATAAGTGGCTTTGGCGTTGTTTACAGCGCACGGTGACAATGCAGTGACAGTGTCTGTCCAGGCAGCAGCAGCCGGAGCAGCTATAATTATTTACACCCCACTCATTTCTCCACAGCTTTAAATTGGATGTTAAACAGAAAATCTTCTTGACTTTTAAACCCCACGGAAAAAAAATGAAAACACTTTTCTTAAATAATACATTTCTGTTTTTCATTGACTGCGGCTCGGATTTTCCAACTTTATCTGGAGAGTTTTCCTATTCAATAAATATCTCTTTTTTGAGAGAGGTTTTAATAGTCGGTCAACCTGATTGTCCAGAACTCTCACTAGTTCAGTGACCTTGGCCCAAAAATGTGATACTCATCCTGGTCAGCTTCCTGATTTTATCAGGAGCAATGGAGTATCTAGTGTGTATGGGGCCTGCCACTTCTCCTGTCACAAAGTCCATTGGAAACATGAGTTCAGTCCACGGCATCGATGGCTGCTAAGACACAGCAGGAAGTGATGTCACCATCTCGACCATAAGTAGAGCAGAGAGAGGGGGTCGGCAACATTAGGAAACTTGTATATTCTGTATACATGCTCTGCACTGGGTGTAGACAGCGAGACCACTGTGACCAAAGACCCATGTAACCATGGAACCCACTTTGCCCTCAAGAGTCACCAGCTTAAAAGAGGGGCACCAGAGCAAGAATACAACTGGCCCCAATTTTGATTCTGGGGTTGTCTTCTGTCTTTATGCCCCTCTTTACACTTTCCATGACCAATGAGCCAGTTCTCACCCCCTTCCTTGCTAACAGTTCAGTTTCCCTACAAAGGGGAGTCCTGCTCAGGTAGCAAAGGAGGGATAGAACCTCCCAGGCAGCAGGCATGGACCTCCCCTCTCCATGAGCTAGGGCACTGTCGAATTAGGGTGCCTAAGCCCCATCACTGGAATGTCATCCTGGGGGCCCAAGAGTGGAGTTGATTCTTGGGTCTTACCAATGGAGATGATTCTTGGGGTCCGCCAGTGGAGCTGATTAATATAGCCCACCAGTAGAGGTGATTATGGGGTATCTCCAGTGGAGTTCATTCTTGGGGCACTACCAGTGGAGTTGGTTCTTGGGGCCACCAGTGGAGCTGATTCTTGAGGCCCACCAGTGGAGTTGATACTTGGGGCCACCAGTGGAGCTGATTCTTGGGTCCCACCAGTGGAGCTGATTCTCGGGGCCCACCAGTGGAGTTGATTCTTGGGTCCACCAGTGGAGTTGATTGTGGGGCCACCGGTGTAGCTGATTTCAGGGACCCACCAGTGGAGATGATTCAGGGGCCCACCCCACAGCTCCTGTACATGCCTCTTACACTCTGTCTCATGCTTTTTGCTTCTCTCTCTGCCTTTCTGAACAATGTATATGCAGCGTAAAGGAAACTCCATGCTCATTGACCCACCATACTTTTTCCCTGTTCCCATGTGGGCCAGTCCGAACCTGGGCCAGGGTAGCTACGCCCCGGCTCCCACCTACCCCCCAAACCCCGTGGTGACTGTGCTCCTATGTTGGCTGCTTTGTGGAGCTCGTCAGAGTTACAGACTGTATAAAGTGACACAAAGACCGCAGCATATGATTACTGAGCGGCAGGAAAGCACTTGTGTGGTGCGGCAATGGTCTTCACTGCTGATAGCTCTCAGCTCCATATAAACTCTAAGCACCGCGTCTTTATACAACTTGTGACTCATCTCGAGGAGACTCGTTCCTACAATCAGACGGCAATAACTTGAGCAGGAGTCGGTACAAGACGCTGTGAATAATGCAGGTTCAGTACAGAGTAGCTGGCGGCAGGTGAGCCTGGCCTGACATGGTGCAGGCTCACTACATACAGCTACCTTAAGGGAGTTTTACAGGACTTTAAAAAAAACAAAAAAAAACTCACCCCCTCCCAGCACTATACCCCCATACTCACCTCTCCCATCACCACCGCTCCAGTGTTGCCAGAGCTCCTGTGTCCCCGGACTCATCCCTCACTGATGATGACTTCACGATCATGGATCACATGATGCTGCGACCAGTCTGCATGTACCCCATGTGAGCACAGAGGCCAGCGATTGGCTGCAGCATCATGTGACCTATGAACGTGACATCATCAGTAAGGGTCGCGGGGGGAACACCGAAGCACCAAGGTATCATGAGAAGGGCAGGGATATAACAGTCTGTAGTCAATCCAATCACGACATGGTAGGAGGGGAAGTAGCCACCTATAATCAATCAGAGCAATGACAGCAGAAGGAGAAGAGTGTGCTGATCGTGTGGGAGTCAGTAACCTTACATTTCATGAAATTATGTCAGTAAGGCCGGGGTTACTTAGAGGGAGTAGCACGAGGAAGGCAAGGATATAACACCTTGTAGTCAATCGAATCATGGCAGTGATAACAGCAGCAGAGGAGGAGTGTGCTGATTGAGTTAAAGTCAGTGACTTGTTATCTCATGTTATTATGCCAGTGAGAGCAGAGACATTTAGGACAGTATTATGATGAAGGAAAGCATATAACACCCTGTAGCCAATCAGATCACAGAAATGATTACAGCAGTAGGGTAGTGTTGATTTTGTTGGAGTCAGTGACCTGAAAAATGGAATTATGTCAGTGAGGACAGGGATATTGAGGGGTAGTATTATGAGGAGGGCAGGGATATAACACCCTGTAGTCAAGCTAATCATGGCAGTGATAGCAGCGGAGGAAGAGTGTGCTGACTGAGTTGCAATCAGTGACCTGTTAACTCATAATTATATGAGTAAGACCTTGAATATTCAGAGGCAGTGCCTAGAGGAGGGCTGGGATATATTACCCTGTAGTCAATCAGATCAATGTAGTGCTGGCAGCAGCAGGAGAGGAGTGTGCTGAGCTTATTAAAGGCAGTGACCGCTTCATAGTAATCAGGTGATGAGTAGAAACAATATTTGGCATCATGTGTTATGGAGTCAACGTCACCTCCATAGGAAACCAATTTCATACCCCCAGATATTTCTAAATTAGATTCAGATAAAAAGAAAATCTCCATGATTTCCTATGGGCCACAGAACATTTACTTCAAAGTTACCTATAACAGTTCTTATGAGTGTCGTCGTCCCCCCAGCTGAGCTCAGATGTTGCTGCAAAAAAGAGCAGGTAAACTTGGGACAGCAGATAATAAGTCTGTCCGCTGTAGCAGAATCGCAGCCACAGCTCTGAGCACAGTATGAATGAATGAAGTGAACTGTGATGACATCGCCGAGCAATCACATTATTGTGACGCGCTGGAGAGGTCGAGACATTGTGCCGGCTCCCTCTAACAAAAAGGACAAGGCAGACCGTCCTGAATAAATGGCTTCTCCGGATTCTCCTCCACTCCGAGAAGAATCTAATCTCAAGGCACGCCGTGAAATAAGACCCGTCGGCAACAACAAAAAAACGGCGCAGCCCTGTAATGAGAGCTGGAGCGCTCCTCAAAACCCAGAACCAGATATCATCATGTGACTCAAGCACACTGCGGGGGTGCACATGGGTGTCCATGCTTAAAGTATTAGAGAAAGAGGCAACACTGGCCTCTAGGCTACTTGGGAAAGATAAACAGGTGCAGCTGATTGCTGAGCAGTAGTTCACATACCCCAGGGTATATATCATCATGTGACTAAAGCACACTGCGGGGGCTGCACATGGGTGTCCATGCTTAAAATATTACAGAATTAGGCTCCTTCGACTTGGGCCGATAATTGCCCTTTTGGAGAACTCCTACTCTGATTCTCTTACCGGTCAAGTGGCCGCATGCGATCATTATTTATTTACTTTGATCAAGGCCATCTCACAGCTCAAAGGCTGGACTGAAACTGAACCCAGTAAATTGGCAACACTGGCCCTATGCTATTGGAAAAACGGTGCAGCTGATTGCAGTGTAGTCATGCCAGCATTGACCCATGAAAGAGGCAACACTGGCCCTAGGCTATTTGGGAAGATAAACAGGTGCAGCTGATTGCTGAGCAGTAGTCACATACCCCAGGGTATATATCATCATGTGACTAAGCACACTGCGGGGGTGCACATGGGTGTCCATGCTTAAAATATTACAGAATTAGGCTCCTTTGACTTGGGCCAATAATTGCCCTTTTGGAGAACTCCTACCCTGATTCTCTTACACCAGTCAAGTGGCCGCATAGACGATCATTTATTTATTATACTTTTGATCAAAGCCATACTCACAGCTCAAAGGCTGGACTGAAACTGAACCCAGTAAAGAGGCAACACTGGCCCCTATGCTATTTGGGAAAGATAAACAGGTGCAGCTGATTGCTGAGCAGTAGCTCACATACCCTGGGGATATCTTTGCCCAGTAGCATAGGGGCCAGTGTTGCCTCTTTACTGGGTTCAGTTTCAGTCCAGCCTTTGAGCTGTGAGTATGGCCTTGATCAAAAGTAAAATAAATAAATGATCGTCTATGCGGCCACTTGACCGGTGTAAGAGAATCAGAGTAGGAGTTCTCCAAAAGGGCAGTTATCGGCCCAAGTCAAAGCAGCTTTGTTCTGTAATATTTTAAGCATGGACACCCATGTGCAGCCCCCGCAGTGTGCTTTAGTCACATGATGATATATACCCTGGGGTATGTGAGCTATTGCTCAGCAATCAGCTGCGCCTGTTTATCTTTCCCAAGTAGCCTAGGGGCCAGTGTTGCCTCTTTACTGGGTTCAGTTTCGGTCCAGCCTTTGAGCTGTGAGTATGGCCTTGTTTCTGTGTAATTACTGAGTAATTACTGTCCCATTTTTTCTGTGTTTTTTTTATACTTTTGATCAGTCATGTCACCAAACACAAGCAAATGAATAAGCAATGCTGCAAAAACTCATTCATCGAATGATTGACTCATGTAAAAGGCCCTCAAATGGGTTATCTCACTACAAAGATTAGCTTTAAACATGTAGGGAACAGTAAATCAAGACTTTTTCCATATACATGTCTCCTTTGATTTTTTCCCTGGTGAGGAGATAAGAGAGATTTTATCTGCTCTGACTGCACACAGGTTTCTCTGGTTACTGACCTACTCTCCCCTGCTCTCTCTCTGCTGTCTGTCTTATCTGTAGGGAACTGTAAATCAAGACTTTTTCCATATACATGTCTCCTTTGATTTTTCCCTGGTGAGGAGATAAGAGAGATTTTTTCTGCTCTGAGTGCACACAGGTTTCTCTGGTTACTGACCTGCTCTCCCTGCTCTCTCTGCTCTTTGTCTTACCTGAGAGCGAGGAGTGATGTCACCACAATGAGAACAGTGTGTGTTATCTCTAACAAGCAAAGGAGATACTTTACTTGTTTACTTTGAGCTCTGTAGCTCTTTGCTCTATAGTTAAGATCTCCTGCTCTCATTTTAGTGCAAATAAAAGAGCTCATATGCTAATCACTGCTATAGAACCACCACAGGGGGGCAGAATTACAGCAGTATATGCAGGAGCAGAATGACCCACAGAAGTGATACCAATTTACACGGACAATGTTGGACTGAAGATCTCAGGGCACACCAGTGGAGTTGATTCTTGGAGGCACAGTGGAGATATTCTTGGAGCCCACCGTGGAGTTGATTCTTGGGGCTCATCCCTAAGATGATTCTTGGGGCTCACCAGTGGAGTTGATACTTGGCGCCCACCAGTGGAGATGATGCTTGGGGCCCACCAGTGGAGTTGATTCTTTGGACTCACAGTGGAGTTGATTCTTGATGCCCACCAGTGGAGTTGATTCTGATGGTCAACCGGTAGAGTGGACTCTTGGGGCCCACCAGTGGAGCTAATTCGTGGGGTCCACCAGTGGAGTTGATTCTTGGGGTCCGTCAGTGGAGTGGATTCAGATGGTCCACCAGTAGATGGACTCTTGGGCACCAGTGAGTTGATTTTGGGCCCACCAGTGGGTTGACTCTTGGGTCCACCAGGGTGATTCTGTGTCCGCAGTAGAGTATTCGGAACCACTGGAGTTTTTTTGGGGCTACAGCGGTTGTTCTTGGGGCACAGGATGATTTTTGGCCCCACATGGAGTTGATTCTGGGACACCAGTGGATGATTCTTGGGGCCCACCATGAGTTGATTCTTGATGTCGCAGTAGAGTTGATTTGGGAACACAGTGGAGTTATTCTTGGGCCACCATGGAGTTATTTTTGCCCCACCAGTGAGTGATTTGGGGACCACGTGGAGTGATTCTGGGGCCCACCAGGGAGTTGTTTGGGGCCCCAGTGGAGTGTTTTTGGCCCCACCAGTGGAGTTGATTGGGGGACACAGTGGAGTTGATTCTTGGCCCACCAGGGTTCCAGTGAGTTGATTCTTGGACCCCCAGTGGAGTTGATCTGGCCCCACAAGGAGTGATTCGGGGCCACCATGAGTTTTTGGGCCCATGGGTGATTCTCGGGGCCCCCTTGAGCTACTGTACTTGATTGTGAATCACTCTTGCCTCTTTCTCTGCCTTTTCTCCGGAAAGAGAGCCAGTTGCCATGTCCAGGGCCACAGGTTTACCTGTTCAGTTTGAAATGAGCTTGTCAGCCATAGATACAATAGCAAGATCCCTGTAATACTGTAACATTGAAATGGTAATACGACACAACTAACACTATGCTTGTAAGTCCGCTTTTATTGCTACATGCTGAATGCAGAATTTGAGCCTGTGCACGGATAGTGAAATTGAAAATATAAAGAATATATTTTTCAGTCAATGTCTCCTGCAAATTCCCCTAAAATAATGCATCACATAATGCCCTTAAAATAATACCACACATGTTCCTTAATGCTACATACATACATCTTCTCTACATCCTTGGTTGACCTTGATGGACGTATGTATTTTTAACCCACAATAAAGAGGTATTGCGTGCGGCACTATTCTAAAGGTCAAGTACTTTAGAAGAATATCCCTCCATTCAGTACCTACTGCTCTATGGTATGAAGCTAAAGTAATTTAGAATACCTCTATGCTATGATATGAGGCTATCACTATGTGACACACTATTTAAAGGGGCACTATGTGCAGGATTGTTTTAGAATACTCTATGGTATGAAGCTGACACTATGTGACACACTAGATTAGGGGCACTATGTGCGGCATTAATTTAGAATAATCTACTCTTTGGTATGAAGTTGGGACTTTGTGACACACTATTTAAAGGAGTACTATGAGCAGCATTATTTTAGAATACCTTTACTCCATGCTATGAAGCTGGACCTACTGTATGTGACACACTAGTTTAGGGGCACTATGTGCGGCATTAATTTAGAATACTCTACTCTATGGTATAAGTGACACTATTGACACTTAGTTAGGCACTATGTGCGTATTATTTAGAATACCTACTATGATAAGCTGCATATGTGACCTATTTAGGGGCACTATGTGCAGCATTATTTTAGAATACTCTACTCTATGGTATGAAGCTGACACTATGTGACACACTAGATTAGGGGCACTATGTGCGGCATTAATTTAGAATAATCTACTCTTTGGTATGAAGTTGGGACTTTGTGACACACTATTTAAAGGAGTACTATGAGCAGCATTATTTTAGAATACCTTTACTCTATGCTATGAAGCTGGACCTACTGTATGTGACACAATAGTTTAGGGGCACTATGTGCGGCATTAATTTAGAATACTCTACTCTATGGTATGAAGCTGACACTATGTGACACCTTAGTTTAGGGGCACTATGTGCGGCATTATTTTAGAATACTCTACTCTATGTTATGAAGCTATAGGGACTCTCCACAAACCGCTGAGACATGAGGCTTTAGTTGTTCCCTGCAGAATCCAGTGAGATCAGATATTAAGTGATCAGTCAATACCTTGATGGCATGATCCATCCCAGGATCTATCTCTGCAGATTGCATACGTGACTGGAGACCCAGAATACCTGTGTCTCACCGAGCGGCGGCTACACGGCTTATCTGCGTTGACCTCAATGTTGTAGCTATTGTACTTTACTTATGCTGTGATTTGATTTGCCTTTTAATTAAATTTAAATTGATCTCGCAGCCTCGGCCGTGACTTCTCAATACTTGGACTATTTTAAGAAAGCTGAATGTGCTCAATTAATACAGCACAACCCACTGTCAATAAAAACTTACTGTGAAAAATAACACACCGCCACTCCTGAAAAGCCAGATTTCAATTATCCGTCCGTGGGCCGCGGCACAAGCCGTAATAACATCGCCTTGTTTTACCTGCCTTCCCCTAATACAACAATTAAAAATGCATGGCTCTAATTTATATCAGCAAGATTACTGGCAGGGCCGGTGCATCGCCTGCAGTACCTTGTGCCTAACCTCATTTTCTGTATCAGTGGGGTAGAACATATCAAATGGAACAATTTTATGATTTCCTTCTCGATGCTACAGCCTACAGCTACTTGTCATTTTATTTAAGGTCAAAATAAGGAATTACTGACAGATACGTTGGCAGGAAGAATATAGAGTCTGACATTTACTTTTTTTTTCATTCCTCACATCGTTCATCATTGATTGATAATTAGACACATCACCGGCAAGAGTACAAGTGCGGGAGTTTTTATTACTCTCTGAAAATTTCTTAGTACATTGTGGCCATAGATTCATTGTGGGAATATCTGCCCAGCTTCAGACTCCCATTCTTATCTGAACTGATCATTGGGGGCTTCCAGGTCTTTGAATGGAATGAAGGCACCAAAGGGAAGACACATGGTAGGAGAGGGAGGGATGGAAAAGTCCAACCTTGTATGTCCTTGGAAACCCCACAAAGACTATTGGACCTATTAGATGAAATTATTCCTGCAACTATCCATGTTGATCCTGTGTAGGAATTAATGTATATAATCAATCATTTTTGTAAAACAACTCATTACAAATAGATTCTAGCGGGAAGTAATTGGCTCCAAATTCAGATGAAAATGGGGCTGTCTTCCATGGGATATGTAGACCTTAATTGCTTGAGAACCTGTACCCAACGATTGACCCCATGGTGGGTCAGTCCAGCATTTAGTATTCTAATGACTTATGTTGCTTGAGAAACTGAAACCAATAATTGACCCCATGGTGGGTCAGTCCGACTTTTAGTATTGTAATGACTAGTGTTGCTTGAGAACCTGTACCCAACAATTGACCCCATGGTGGGTCAGTCCAACCTTTAGTCTTGTAATGACTAGTGTTGCTTGAGAACCTGTTCCCAACAAATGACCCATTGGTGGGTCAGTCCAAACTTTATTATTGTAATGACTAGTGTTGCTTGAGAACCTGTATTCAACAATTGACCCCATGGTGGGTCAGTCCAAACTTTATTATTGTAATGACTAGTGTTGCTTGAGAACCTGTACCCAACAATTCACCCCATAGTGGGTCAGTCCAACTTTTAGTATTGTAATGACTAGTATTGCTTGAGAACCTGTACCCAACAATTGACCTAATAGTGAGTCAGTCAGTTCAACCTTTAGTATTGTAATGACAAGTGTTGCTTGAGAACCTGTACCCAACAATTGATCCCATGGTGGGTTAGTCCAAATTGTATTGTTGTAATGACTAGTGTTGCTTGAGAACCTGTACCCAACAATTGAACCCACAGTGGGTCAGTCCAAACTTTATTTTTGTAATGACTAGTGTTGCTTGAGAACCTGTACCGAACAATTGACCCCAGGGTGGGTCAGTCCAACCTTTAGTATTCTAATGATTAGTGTTGCTTGAGAACCTGTACCCAACAATTGACCCCATGGTGGGTCAGTCCTTTAGTATTGTAATGACTAGTGTTGCTCTAATTTGTTCCTATTCAACATCCCAAACCCAATTTTTTTCATTTTGACCCTAACCATAAACCTAGCCCTAAGCCTTACCATAACTGTAACCCAAACCCTTGAGGTTAGGGTTTTTCTTACTAAGTTTGAATGGGCTGACCTATCCATTGCCCAGTCCTTTCAGTACCATAGCACTGTTGCTCCAAATCCATTTCCATCTGACATCACTCACGGTCCAACACCAAATTAAGGTTACCAATGTGGATCATAATGGCATCAGATGGAACAACATCAGAAGTGCCAGGGAAGGGGTAAGTCAACTCATTCAAACCAGGTAAAAAAAAAACTGTAACCCCAATTTATGGTTAGGGTCACGGTTATAGCTGATTTTTTTTTGTAAATATTGCCAAAAATCCATTTGAGCTGACCTGAACTGAAATATTCAGATTCCATTTGAATTCGACTTTGACTCATATACGAAGTACAACAATAGTAATTATTGCCAGATCCAACTGCTATCACAATAATTCATATAAGACTCAGGGGATGTTTTTGGAGGAAGATGCTAAAGACCATATGTGGCCCAGAGCCATAGTGCAGGGCCCAAAGGGCTACAGTGTGATACAGGCGGCGTCCATGATTGTATGTGCTGTTTACAGGATGGGCTGACGATTCTTAATGTCATCATTTACTGCTCCATTTCATCCCATTCACCATGTCTCGAACTGGATCATTTTTTTTTTAGACACTGACGCCTCTTGAATAGCGTTTATAAGGTCATCTCCCACAATGCTCTAATGTTGTCCTCTTATTTGATATGACTAATTTTATGAGGCTTTTTATGTGGGCGTTGAAAATGCCAACGTATTTCACTCTGGTCTCCCAGCAGCTTTAGTGACATAATTTATCACGTTGTCCTGCTTTTCTGATGGAAGAACATAGAGATTTTCCTCCTACCTAGAGTCACATGATGTGAATACTTTACATTTTGTTGGCAAAAATATTATTGATGATTTCCATAGCTTGTTAGGGTAATGGGTACCATGGACATGTGGACAGGTATGGGAGAGACCCACTGTAGATAGGAGGACAAAAAGGGGTGAAATCTGTCTGGACAGTTAGACATGTATAAGGGATTCCACCATAAATATGTAGACGTGTATGGGTGATGTCTAAAACAGACATGTAGGTATAAAGAGGTAATGTCTACTTTGGGCATTTCATCATGTATAGGTGATGTCTACCATGAAAATGTAGGTATGTAGGAGTGATGTCTACCATGGGAATGTAGGCTTGTAAGGGTGATGTCTACCATGGGCATGTAGGCTTTTAAGGTTGATGTCTACATGGGCATGTAGGTTTGTAAGGGTGATGTCTACCATGGGCATGTAGGCATGTAGGGCTAACGTCTACCATAGGAATGTGGGATTGTGAGGCTGATGTCTACCATAGGAATGTAGGCTTGTAAGGCTGATGTCTACAATGGGCATGTAGGCTTGTAAGGGAGATGTCTACCATGGGAATGCAGGCTTGTAAGGGTGATTTCTACCATGGACATGTAGGCTTGTAAGGATGATGTCTACCATGAGCATGTAGGCTTGTACGGTTGATGTCTACCATGGGTGTGTAGGCTTGTAAAGGTGATGTCTACCATAGGAATGTAGGCTTGTAAGGGTAATGTCTACCATATGAATGTAGGCTTGTAAGGCTGATGTCTACCATAGGCATGTAGGCTTGTAAGGGTGATGTCTACCATGGGAATGTAGGCTCATAAGGGTGACGTCTACCATGGGAATGTGGGCTTGTAAGGCTGATGTCTACCATGGGTGTGTAGGCTTGTGAAGCTGATGTCTACCATGGGCATGTAGGTTTGTAAGGGTGATGTCTACCATAGATCTGTAAGCTTGTAAGAGTCATGTCTACTATGAACATGTAGGCTTATACGGGTGATGTCTACCATGGGCATGTAGGCTTGTAGGAGTGATGTCTACCATGGAAATGTAGGTTGGTAAGGGTGATGTCTACCATATATATGTAGGCTTGTAAGGCTGATGTCTAACATGGACATGTAGGCTTGTAAGGGTGATGTTCACCATGAACATATAGTCATTTGTGGTTAATGTCTACCATGGGCATGTATAAGTGATGTCTACCATAGGAATGTAGGAATGTATGAATGATGTCGACCATAATAATGTAGGAATGCATAGATGTCAACATGTCCATTTGTAGACATGTATACAGTAAGTGATGTTTACCATGGGTATGTAGGCATGTAATGTCTACCTTAAACATATAGGCATGTATGAGTGATATCTACCCTGAGTATGTAGTAGTGCATGTGTAATGTCTACCATAGGCATGCATGTTTATCCATATTTCATTCTTAAAGAACCAAATGTTGTCACGTGAGTTTGTCTGGCTACAGGCTCCAATCTACAACAAAGCAGTATTTCATTATTGTATTTTACTAATGCAATATACTACTTCATGGTCCAGAAATCTCATTGGTCTTACATGCCTCCAAATGTGGAATGAAACGCACCAAGAGGCTGGAACATGAGCTTTTATAACTTGCAGAAACCTTCTTTCCAAATTACTTTTTTTTTTCAGAAAAAAACAAGTTCCTAGGACTTTCATTATATTGCAAAGTAAAATGATTGTTTTCATGAAGATTACAATAAAATAACAAGAAGCTCCTTACAACCAACATTCCCAAACTTACAGCATCCACAATGTATCCAAATCCCTCTGTAATTTCTTCTGTGACCATTATACAGAAAGAGTGGCTAGAAATGGCTATAAGAAAAGAGGAGATTTTCCACTGTGGAGGTTTCATTCTTTTTTTTTTTCTTTCATTTAATTTTATTTAAAAAAAAATAAAAAAAAAATAAAAAAATATATATATACACTCACCGGCCACTTTATTAGGTACACCTGTCCAACTGCTCGTTAACACTTAATTTCTAATCAGCCAATCACATGGCGGCAACTCAGTGCATTTAGGCATGTAGACATGGTCAAGACAATCTCCTGCAGTTCAAACCGAGCATCAGTATGGGGAAGAAAGGTGATTTGAGTGCCTTTGAACGTGGCATGGTTGTTGGTGCCAGAAGGGCTGGTCTGAGTATTTCAGAAACTGCTGATCTCCTGGGATTTTCACGCACAACCATCTCTAGGGTTTACAGAGAATGGTCGAAAAAGAAAAAACATCCAGTGAGCGGCAGTCCTGTGGGCGGAAATGCCTTGTTGATTGCCAGAGGTCAAAGGAGAATGGGCAGACTGTTCAAGCTGATAGAAAGGCAACAGTGACTCAAATAGCCACCCGTTACAACCAAGGTAGGCAGAAGAGCATCTCTGAACGCACAGTACGGCGAACTTTGAGGCAGATGGGCTACAGCAGCAGAAGACCACACCGGTGCCACTCATTTCAGCTAAGAACAGGAAACTGAGGCTCCAATTTGCCCAAGCTCATCGAAATTGGACAGTAGAAGATTGGAAAAACGTTGCCTGGTCTGATGAGTCTCGATTTCTGCTGCGACATTCGGATGGTAGGGTCAGAATTTGGCGTCAAAAACATGAAAGCATGGATCCATCCTGCCTTGTATCAACGGTTCAGGCTGTGGTGGTGGTGTCATGGTGTGGGGAATATTTTCTTGGCACTCTTTGGGCCCCTTGGTACCAATTGAGCATTGTTGCAACACCTTGTTGAATCTATGCCACGAAGAATTGAGGCAGTTCTGAAGGCAAAAGGGGGTCCAACCCGTTACTAGCATGGTGTACCTAATAAAGTGGCCGGTGAGTGTATATACATATATATATAATTACAGAAATTAAAAAAAAAATAGATGATGGCCATTGCTGTAAATACTTTTTTAAGTTTAGATTAACTTATTAAATATCTAACATTTAAAATTGTATAATTAATATTAATGTCTTTTTAAATATATATTTAATAAAATTCTATTAATTATAGAACTTCAATGAAAAACAATAAAAGAAGAAGAAAGTTTTCTCTTCAAAATAATAAAAGAATTAAGGAATTTTTTTTAGACAAAAACATCCAATATAAAAGTATTAATGTAATTGTTATCATTATCACTATAATTATAATTATTATTACACATATTCATATTTAGAATAACTTAACTTACAGGTGCTAAGTACTAAATATGTTATAATTACAATTACATTATTTTTTACTATTGTTATTCTAATACACAATACAACAATAACTTATTTGTCTTTACTAAATATTTTATATCTAAAATTACATTATTATTGTTCTTGTTATTGTACAATTACTTTTCCACATATAAAGTAACAATAACTTATTTGCCTTTATTAAATACTGTATACTATATCTAAAATGACCTAGTTATTGTTGTTATTATTCCTTCTAGCTTTAACTTTTCCACATATAGAACAGCAATAAGTTGTAAGGGGTTCATTGCCTACATTTTATCTAAAGTTACATTAGGATTAAAAAAAATATGATCTATTATTAGGTTGTATTATAATATTACTAGATTATATTATGACTAATAAATAATAAAACTATTATTACCACCAATAAAAAAAAATAATATTCATTTCAATAATAAATAATAATATGTGGAGTATAATGACAATGGATAAAGAATCTTTAGAGGAAATTCCAGTCACTTATGGACATTTTATTGATAATAAGAAAAATAATATGTCCACGTGTGATCGGATTATATTCCTTTCATTGATAGTGGACTTTTGAAATTACATTCTTTGATCCCAAATCTACAGACTGAATATATCTCCTCCCCTGATGCAGCAGCAGAAGAGAGATTTGTGGGGTGGTCCCAGGATCTGCAAAAAGGGCAATACACTACGTCGAAATCCCTAAAGAAGCATTTTTATTGCTATCTACATACATGAAAAAACTTTGAGACTCTGGGTTCACATATCATGATCAGAACATGTTTAAGCTGCCCACACTCAACTGGTCTCAAATCGGGCAGTCCTATCCTATCTTTACCTCCAATCGACCAATCGGGCCCCTCCCTCTGGGTAAACCGACCTCCATTATTCAGAGAGAAAAAATAAAAAACACCCAACCTGCAAAGCTGCCCTTCTTATGACAGCCTGTGAGAGTGGGCGGGGACAGAAACCCAAAATGGAAGCCCCCCTTTCCCTTTTCCCCATATAGGTTAAAAATCAATGTACACCAAGAAATAACGTATGTTTCTGCACAAAAAAAACATTTCTGAAAAAACTATGCAAACCTGGTGCCACTGACAGGGGGCGGCACACAGTAATTATACATGTAACCCCACAGACCGCCCAGGGGCACATTTCTGCAAAAAGGGCAATACACTACGTCGAAATCCCTAAAGAAGCATTATGCTATCTATCATACATGAAAAAACTTTGAGACTCTCGGTTCACATATCATGATCAGAACATGTTTAAGCTGCCCACGACTTCAACGTGGTCTCAAATCGGGCAGTCCTATCCTATCTTTACCTCTCAATCGAGCCAATCAGGCCTCTCACTGGTCACCGATTTGAGCCCCACGTTGAAGTCGTGGGCAGCTAAACATTTCTGATCATGATATGTGAACCGAGAGTCTCAAAGTTTTTTTCATTTATATAGATGGGCATAAATGCTTTTTTAAAGGGATTTCGACGTAGTGTATTGCCCTTTTTGCAGAAATGTGCCGCTGGTGGCGGTCTGTTGTACATGAAATAATTACATGTGTCCGCAGCCCTGCCAGTGGCACCCAGGTTTGCATACGTTTTTTTCAGAAATGTTTTTGTGTGGCAGAAACAACGTTATACTTGGTGTACATTGATTTTAACCTATATGGAAAGGAAGGGGTGCTTCCTTTTTGGGGTTTCTGTCCCCGCCCACTCTCACAACTGTCATAAGAAGGGCAGCTTTGAAGGTTGGGTGTTTTTTATTTTTTCTCTCTGAAAAATGGATGTCGGAGACCCAGTGAGAGGCCTGATTGGCTCGATTGAGAGGTAAAGAAATGATAGGACTGCCCGATAAGAGACCACGATGAAGTCGTGGGCAGCTTAAACATGTTCTGATCATGATATGTGAACCGAGAGTCCCAGGATCTAAGCGCATCATAGTGTTCTGCCTATATTTGCGTACACATACGCAAATGCTGAGTGCATTGCACTTTGAATATTGCTTGGTTTTGCAGAAATTCGTATGGAAAGGAGAGCGCCTTTGTCTCTTTTCTTTCTCCCTTTTGATCTAAATAACATAAATAATAATAAGAATAATAATACGTAAATAATAATACAGTACTACAATACTAATAATATATGTGACGTCTTCTAATTCAGCAAAATAATAACACGTAAAAAATATAATAAACATACATATTATCATAAATATATAATATAATAAACACATATTTAAAAAAATATAATAAACATAGCAATAATAATAATAATCATATCTAAAAATAATATAATAATAAACATAGAAATAATATAATAATAAACATAGAATATAACAAATACATCTAAAAATAATATAATAATAAACATAAAAAAAGAATAAAAACATAAAGAATATAATAAGTATATCTAATAAAATAATAAACATAAAATATAATATATATCTAAATATAATATAATAATAAACATATAGAATATAATAAATATATCTATAAATAATATAATAATAAACATAAAAATAATACAATAATAAACATATGAATATAATCAATATATCTAAAAAATAATATAATAATAAACATAAAAAATAATATAATAAAAACATAGAGAATGTAATAAATGTATCTAAACATAATATAATAATAAAATATAAAATATAATAAATATATCTAAAAATAATATAATAATAAACATAAAAATAATATAATAATAAACAGAATATAATAAATATATCTACAAATAATATAATAAACATAAAAAATAATATAATAAAAACATAAAGAATATAGTAAATATATCTAAAAATAATATAATAATATACATAAAAAATAATATATCTAAAAATAATATAATAATAAACATATAAAATAATATAATAATAGACATAGAATATAATTAATATATATATAAAAATAATATAGTAATAAACATATGTAAAACTTAAAATATTTGGCTTGTACGGTGAACAGCAGCCACGATACTATGGTCAGTGACAGTAATCATAGTAGAAAAAGCCAGAGTTGGCCCACAAGTAATGTAGTAGTCTACAGCGAGGGGGTCAGGGTGGTGGGTTTGCGTCTTTTTTTCCTGACTGAGAACAATGAGACAATTTTAGTGAATTAAGTGAACTTATTTGACAAAAGCCTCAACTGATATAAAAATCTCTGCGCCGCGGCTCTCTCTAGCCTGACACACAGGCCTTTCTACCAGTGAATATTTGGATTGTGTTCAAACACATAAATTTATTATATCTATTAAGAATAACATAATTTAGAACTAATTATGCACATAAAACCCGAACTGATAACTGAGGGGAGAAAACGTAATCTCAGAAAAGATCACAGACTTGGACATTTTATTTTGACATTTAATTTCAACTGTTTGATTAAATATTTCTATGTGGTGACAGCGCTGACAGGAAGAGATAGTGTCTATTTGGGCGGCAGGAAGAGAAAGTGGTGATGAATTGACAATAATGAGACGGAGACTGTTACTCTCTCTATAGATGAAGTTTATTTGTATAACTGGATTAACATAAACATTACATTTACTTTATGATAAGGACTTAGGTTATTGACAATTCATTTTCCGTATCCGCACTATATCATGGCGCGTTATATGGCAGACACTGTACTTATTTGTTTTTATAGTGGCCCTGTTAGGTCTTCTATGTGAAAGCAGCGCAGACTGGGATATATGTCATTTTTTTTTATAATTTGAGTCTATTTTTTATGCAAAAAGCTATTTAAATGCAGCTTGGAGAGTGGACACACAAGTCCTTCTTCCATCCCCTGCCCACTTATTTAAAAAGCCTGTGAGTCCTAGTTCATCTACCCAATCATAGATAAAGTCTGTGAGTCCTAGTTCATCCGCCCAATCACAGAGAAAGCCTGTGAATCCTAGTTTCCACTTCTACTCATAAAGAAAGCCTGTGAATCCTAGTTTCCACTTCTACTCATAAAGAAAGCCTGTGAGTCCTAGTTTCCACTTCTACTCATAAAGAAAGCCTGTGAGTCCTAGTTCATTCACCCACTCATAAAGAAAGCCTGTGAGTCCTAGTTCATCCACCCATTAATAAAGAAAGCCTGTGAGTCCTAGTTCATTCACCCATTCATAAAGAAAGCCTGTGAGTCCTAGTTCATCCGCCCAATCATAGAGACCTAGTTCATCCACCCACTCATATAGAAAGCCTGTGAGTCCTAGTTCATCCACCCACTCATAAAGAAAGCATGATAGCCATACTTCATCCCTCTACTTATAGAGAAAGCCTCAGTTCTAGTTCACCACCCACTATAGAGAAAGCCTGTGAGTCCTAGTTCATCCACCGACTCATAAGGAAGCCTAGTTCCATTCCACCACCCACTCATAGAGAAAGCCTGTGAGTCCAGGTTCCTCCCACCCACTCATATAGAAAGCCTTGAGTCCTAGTTCATCCACCCACTCATAGGAAAGCCTGTTAGTCCAAGTTCACCCACCCACTCATAGAGAAAGCCTGTGAGTCCAAGTTCATCCACCAACTCATATAGATAGCCTGTGAGTCCTAGTTCATGCACCCATTCATAGAGAATGCCTGTGAGTCCTAGTTCATCCACCCACTCATAGGGAAAGCCTGTGAGTCCTAGTTCACCCACCCACTCATAAGAAACTTGATCCAAGTCACCCACCCACTCATAGAGAAAGCCTGTGAGTCCTAGTTCATCCACCCACTCATAAAGAAAGCATGATAGCCATACTTCATCCCTCTACTTATAGAGAAAGCCTCAGTTCTAGTTCACCCACCCACTCATAGAGAAAGCCTGTGAGTCCTAGTTCATCCTCCCACTCATAGGGAAAGCCTGTTAGTCCAAGTTCACCCACCCACTCATAGAGAAAGCCTGTGAGTCCAAGTTCACCCACCCACTCATAGAGAAAGCCTGTGAGTCCTAGTTCATCCACCCACTCATAGAGAATGCCTGTGAGTCCTAGTTCATCCACCCACTCATAGGGAAAGCCTGTGAGTCCTAGTGCATCCACCCACTCATAGATAAAGCCTGTGAGTCCAAGTTCATCCACCCACTCATAGAGAAAGCATTTGAGTCCTAGTTCATCCACCCACTCATAGAAAAAACCTGAGAATCCTAGTTCATTCACCCACTCATAGAGAAAACCTGTGAGTCCTAGTTCATCCACCCACTCATAGCGAAAGCCTGTGAGTCCTAGTTCATTCACCCAGTCATAGAGAAAGCCTGTGAGTCCTAGTTCATCACCCACTCATAGAGAAAGCCTGTGAGTCCTAGTTCATCCACCCACTCATAGGGAAACCCTGTGAGTCCTAGTTCATTCACCCACTTATAGAGAAAGCCTGTGAGTCCTAGTTCATCCACCCACTCATAGGGAAACCCTGTGAGTCCTAGTTCATCCACCCACTCATAGAAAAAACCTGAGAATCCTAGTTCATCCACCCACTCATAGAGAAAGCCTGTGAGTCCTAGTCCATTCACCCATTCATAGAGAATGCCTTTGAGTCCTAGTTCATCCACCCACTCATAGAGAAAGCCTGTGAGTCCAAGTTCATCCACCCACTCATAGAGAAAGCATGTGAGTCCTAGTTCATCCACCCACTCATAGAAAAAACATGAGAATCCTAGTTCATTCACCCATTCATAGAAAAAACATGAGAATCCCAGTTCATCCACCCATCCTAGCTTCGCATGTGAAACTCCTGATCAAGGCAAACCGACATCATGTTGCATCCCCTGACACATGAACCCCAAAAGCTACAGCTCTGCTCAGCCCCTCTGATTGGCTGAGCACATAAAATGACATCACTGTGGCTGTAGAGAGTGTGATGACCTCATCACAGCCAGTGTGAAACTAGTTCCAGGTGATGAAAAATAGGCCAAGGACTATGGAGTCCTGAATCACAGATGACAATGTTTTTACTATTTTTCCCAGTAAAATATTTTAAACTTTTGGTAACTACTCACAAAGAAAAAATAAAGTTTGTAACTGTTATACCGAAAGCAATTTTTCAGCAGCGCTGCACCAAACGCAGGCATGGATTTTTTGTTTAGATACCTGGCACTAATTTAATGGGCATTTTAAAGCTGATGATTTTCCTGTTCCAACTATCGTTACAGTTGGAACATTTTGTTCTAATGAATGATATTGCAGTGATCATCATAAAAGCTTCGAAAAGCTCAAAGTCATTTCGGTTACCTGGTTTCCCCAGTCCATTCCTGGGTAAGCATTATTTTTGGCAGAAAACATGAGACCAAAATTAGATCATTCGTTAAAATTAAATATATCAAGTGCAACATAGATGAAGAAATCTACACTGAGGGTTCAACCAGTTACGGGCATCACTTTCCTGGACATAGAAATTGTAAAAACTAAGAGGATCATCCAGCTTATTTAAAGGGACATACACCCTCAAGCTCAATTCAGGGAAGAGAACACGTGAAAAAAAAATCACCCTAAAACTGATTACATTGAACTATAAGTGTTCCAGACTGAAGACTGCAACCATCTGTCCTAGATGTTAACAGAATTATGCAAAGTTGTCAGACCTTATGGTGTTCCCTATCTATACACGCTGCAGACTTTGCAAGGCCTAAAAACAGCCTAAAAACACTCCTTGTTCCTCTTAAGACAGCCTGTCTCTTTAAAATGGGTTGGATATAAATGCAATGTCCAGAGTCTAAAAAGGGAATACTGTACTTAATTTCCATGGAAGAGTGTAGTGAGCATGCTCTGTGATATACAGGCTGCAGACTTTATAGAGTCCTAAAAAAAATCTAAGAGTAATAACTGATTCCCATGTAAGAGTGTAGTGAGCATGCTCGGTGATATACAGGATGCAGACTATAGAGTCCCACAAGATCGAAGAGTCTAGTAAGGGGATAATTAATTCCCATGTAAGAGTGTAGTGAGCATGCTCTATGATATACAGGCTGCAGACTTTATAGAGTCCACAAAATCTAAGAGTCTAGAAAGGGAATAAATTATTTCCATGGAAGAGTGTAGTGAGCATGCTCGGTGATATACAGGCTGCAGACTTTATAGAGTCCTACAAAATCTAAGAGTAATAACTGATTCCCATGGAAGAGTGTAGTGAGCATGCTCTATGATATACAGGCTGCAGACTATGGAGTCCTACAAAATCTAAGAGTCTAGAAAGTGAACAATTCATTTCCATGGAAGAGAGTAGTGAGCATGCTCTATGATATACAGGCTGCAGACTATAGAGTACTACAAAATCTAATAGAGAAAGGGAATAACTTATTTCCATGGTCTAGACTTCACTTTGTGTAACAACATAGAAGATGCACAGGACAATTGGGGACTTGCACTAAAATCACCCATTCCCCAAGTAACAATGACCTCATGATACAATATTTCCAGCAGACAATGCTCTTTTCTGGGACATTGTATTCCTAATGCTGTACTCACCATACAATGTCTCAGACAGTGCTGATCTGCGGCAGATGTAATTTATAGAAGATCCAACCAATTAGTAGGAACCCCAGTATTAGTGGGGTGCATTCAGTGATTGGTGGTCTAGTAGCACCTCTCTACAGTACAGTGCAGTACTACGTGTACTGTACTGCTCTTACATGTATTAGTAGGTGCATGCATGTGATTAATGGTCTATAGCGCCTCTTTACGGGTACAGTGCGGTACTACATGTCCTGTACTGTTCTTACATGTATAGTGAGGTTATGCAGTGATTGGCGTCTATAGCGCCTCTTTACAGTATAGTGCGGTACTACATGTCCTGTACTGTTTTTAACTTTGTATTAGTGAGGTGATGCAGTGTTTTGGGGCTAATAGCCCTCTCTACAGTGCAGTGCGGTATTTATATGTCCTGTACCTGTCTTAAATGTATTAGTGAGGTGCATGCCAGTGATTGGGGTCTATAGCCCTCTCTACATAAAAGTGCGGTACTACATGTCCGTACTGCACTTACATGTATTAGGGGAGGTGAAATGCAGTGATTGGTGGTCATAGCGCCTATACAGTACAGTCCCGGTACTAAAATGCTCTGACTGCTCTTACATGAAAATTAGTGGGGTGCATGCAGTGACTGGTCTATAGGCCCCCGTACAGTACGTGCGGGTACACATGTCTTGTACTGCTCTTACATGTTTTAGTGAGGTGCATGCATGATTAATGGTCTATAGCACCTCTCTACAGTACAGGGGCGGTTACTCATGTCCTGGTACTGGCCTTACATGTATTAGTAGGTGCTTTCAGTGATTGTGGTCTGTAGCTCCTCTCAACAGAAACAAAATGCGGACTACTGCCTGTGCTGCTCTTACATGTATTAGAGGTGCATGCAGTGATTGGCGGTCTATAGTGCCTCTCTACAGTACAGTGCAGTACTATATGCTCTGTACTGCTCTTACATGTATTAGTGAGGTGCATGCAGTGATTGGCGATCTATAGCACCTCTCTACAATACACTGCAGTACTACATGTCCTGTACTGCTCTACAATGTAATATAAGGTGCATGCAGTGATTGGTGGCCCTACAGTGCCTCTCTATAGTACAGTGCAGTACTATATGCTCTGTACTGCTCTTACATGTGCCAGGATAAGCGGTTCCTTTGGGCACCAGGTGAGGGCCCCATTTTCTTTTTTCTGCTCCATTGTGTATAAAGTCCATGACCCAAATAAGCTCCTCTCCTCATCATAGGAAGTGATTTCCAGCTCCCAGCTGATGTTATATGGGAGGACGTACTTTATCTGGATTACTATCTACTTCATGATCTATAGCCCTTATGTCGTATTATGTTGGGGACATTTTGGGGCCTCGGCACCGATTCCCAGTTTTCGATAGAGTTAAGGTTTCATCATACAATAGTCATCCTGGAACCAATTAATATTGTGCTGTGCTGTGTATGTCAGTGGATGAGAATAAAGTTGCCTGCTACTGATGAAACACATAAAGGAGTGCGGTGCCCATAATACTGGTGTCTTACTCGGCAGAGGGCACTTTGTGACTGCTCCCTCTGCATCTTCTATAGCTAGGACCCTGTTGGGAACGTTTCTTTATATGGTTGTTGCAAATGCACAGGGATTGTACAACTTTATCACTGTAGCAAATACGGAAAAAACATGATGTTACGTAGCGTTAGTAAAAAGAAGAATGCAAAGTAAAGACATCCAACAAAGCTGATGTTTTAAGCAATTTCCATTCCTTTTACATATTCATTTGCATTATTCATGGATCATCGTTTTATCCTTGGGGAGATCTAAATGAGGCAGAAAACTGTATTGGTTGTGCTTGTGAAATATGTGGAGGTGGTTTAGTATTTTTCAGGATATAAAAAATACTAATGAACACGACACTTTTATTGGTAAAGAAACGGCTGTTTTTTCCTGTAAAATATGCCTCATATTGGCGGCGGGATCAGCGGCAAATGCTGTATTCCCTGTGACATATCTGTGATACAGGCAAAAGCTGTGGATGATGATTATATAGTTATTACATAGGGCGACATGTATGGACGTTGGCGCATAGAGCCCAGTTCTAAATAGCTTTAAGGCCGTGTAGAACGTGCCAGAATGTATGAAGCTGTTCTTCTGCAGGTCATACATACAGGGCAGTGTAGAGCCAATACCACAAGTCTGGCTCAGGCACCACCTTTACCCCGGTCTGTTCTTCTGCAGGTCATACATACAGGGCAGTGTAGAGCCAATACCACAAGCCTGGCTCAGGAAAACCCTTTACCCTGGTCTGTTCTTCTGCAGGTCATACATACAGGGCAGTGTAGAGCCAATACCACAAGTCTGGCTCAGGCACCACCTTTACCCTGGTCTGGCTGTTCTTCTGCAGGTCATACATACAGGGCAGTGTAGAGCCAATAACCACAAGTCTGGCTCAGGCACCACCTTTACCCTGGTCTGGTTTCTTCTGCAGGTCATACATACGGCAGTGTAGAGCCAATACCACAAGTCTGGCTCAGGCCCCCACCTTTACCCTGGTCTGTTCTTCTGCAGGTCATACATACAGGGCAGTGTAAAAGCCAATACCACAAGCATGCTCAGGCACCACCTTTACCCTGGCTGCCTGTTCTTCTGCAGGTCATACATACAGGGCAGTGTAGACCATACCACAATTTGGGGCAGGCACCCCATTTTCCCGGTTTCTGTTCTTCTGCAGGGCATCATACAGGGCAGTGTAGAGCCAATACCACAAGTTGGCCAGGCACCACCTTTCCCCTGGTCTGTTCTTCAGGTCATACAACAGGGCAGGAGACCCAATCCCACAAGTCTTCAGGCACACTTTACCCTGGTCGGCTGTTCTTCGCAGGTCGTACTCGGGGCAGTGAGACCCAATCCACAATTGGGTCAGGCCCCACCTTTACCCTGGTCGTTCTTCGCAGGTCATACCTACAGGGCAGTGTAACCAATACAAAAGACTGCTCGGCACCACCTTCCCCTGGCTGTTTTTTCCCGCGGTCATCATACAGGCATGTAACCCAAATTTACCACAAGCGGCCAGGCACCACCTTTACCCGGGTCTTTTTCTTTGCCAGGTCATACTACGGGGCGTGTAGAGCCAATACCAAACAGCTGGCTCACCCCCCTTTCCCCCGGCGGGCTGTTCTTCTGCAGGTATACATACAGGGCGTGTAAGCCAATACCACAAGTGGGGCTCAGCACCACCTTTCCCCTGGTTGGCGTTCTTCTGCGGTATACATAAGGGGCATGTAAGCCAATACCACAAGTCTGGCGCAGGCACCACCTTTACCCGGGTTTGGCTGTCTTCTCAGGTCCTACATACAGACAGTGTAGACCAATACCACAAGCGGCTCAGGCACCACCTTTACCCTGGTTGGGTTTTTCAAAGGGTCAAACATACAGGGCGTGTAGAGCCAAAAACCCAATCGGGCTCAGGCACCACCTTTCCCCGGGTCTGGTGTTCTTCTGCACGTCTACATACGGGCAGTGTAGGCCCAATACCACAATCTGGCTAGGCCCACCTTTTTACCCGGGGTCGGGCTGTTCTTCTGCAGGTATACATACAGGGCATGTAGAAAATCCACAAGTCGGCTCAGGCACCCCCCTTTACCCGGGTCTGGTTTTTTTCTGCAGGAAATACAAAAGGGCAGTAATAGACCCCAATACCCAAGTCTGGCTCGGGCACCACCTTTACCCGGTTGGCTTTCCTCTGCGGTCATACATACAGGGCATGAGAGCAATACCACAATCTGGTCGGGCACCCCCCTTTACCCTGGCCCTGTTCTTCTCGGGTCATACATACGGGGCTGTAACCAATAGAACAAGTCTGGCTCAGGCACCCCTTTTACCTGGTCTGTTCTTATCAAATCAACATACGGGGCATGAGAGCCAATACCCCCGGGGGCTCAGGCACCACTTTTACCCGGTTGTTCTTCTGCAGGCATACAAAACAGGGCAGGTAGAGCCAATACCACAATCGCTGGGCACCACCCTTACCCGGTCTACGTTCTTCTGGGGTCAAATACAGGGCAGGTAGAGCCAATACCAAAATCTGGCTCAGCACCCCCTTTCCCCCGGGTCTGTCTTCTTCTGCAGGTCATACATACGGGGCAGTGTAGAGCCAAACCCACAATCGGCCAGGCACCCCTTTCCCCGTCTGGTTTTCTTTTGCAGGTCAAAACATACAGGCACAGTGTAGAGCCAATACCAAAAGCTGGCTCAGGCACCATTTTCCCGGTCGGCTGTCTTTGCGGGTCTAATACAAGGCGCATTGTACACCAAATACCACAAGTCTGGCTCAGGCACCACCTTCCCGGGGTCGGGGCTGTTTTCTGCAGGTCATACATACAGGGCGTGTGTTCCATCCACAAGTCTGGCTCAGGCCCCACCTTTCCCCTGGTCGGCTTTTAAAAAACTTGCCTGGATTTGGCGTCAAAGAATCATAAATGTGTCTAATCTTATGAATGTGGTGCGACGCCCCCAGAACGGCCCAAATCTTTGCTGCATTAAAAAGTGTTGCGGCGGCGCTTATTGCGCCAAAGTTTGGAATGTGACTGTTCATACATGTATAGAACTGGTTTGCTACAGCTTTTTGAACCGATACTGGGCACCCCCATTCATACGGGTCCCCCAAAAGTTACATGGTTAAAAAAGACATGCGTCCATCAAGGTCAACCAAGGGTGGGAGTGAAAGGAGGGGTAGAGGAAATATTAAAACATTTTCTAACTCATTTCAATTCACTCTTTTAAAAGGGTCATCCTAGGAAAATTATGTCACCTATATATAGTAAAGGAGATAGGTGACCATTAACCCCCTGAAAACAAAAAAAAAGGGATCCAAACTCCCAATTTGAATAGAGTGGTGGTCAAGCAAATGTGCTCCCACTCCATCTAACTCCATGGGACTGGTAGAGATAACTACGTACAGTGCTTGACTATCTCCAGAATTTCAATGGACTTAAGATCAATAATGAAAAATCATTTCAAATGACTGATTTTTTCCAAAAAGTGATCAAAAAGTTGGGGAACCCAACCGATCATAAGAAGGGAGAGGTCACCACCTGGCACGTTTGAATAACAAGGTGGTTGGGTTCATAAAATATAAGACAAGTTAAGAAGTTCACCTGCTGAAGGACACAGCGGGAGTGGGTCACCACCGGGGCCACGTTCAGCAACGAGGTGGTTGGTAACCTATGGTGGCTTGTGTACATAAGCAGAAGATAAGAACAGCAATGTATTTGGTAAAAACCTGCATTCTCCTTTGTGTACATGTATAAAGCTAATCAATAAAAGGGAAATCCCTTTTTAAAAGTTTCCTGAAAAGTTCCGGGGCCACAAGGTAATGATGCGGGTTCTACCTGAAGTTTGGATGAGTGGTCTTATTTTAAACAATTATAAGGGGGTTCCGGCCCCAGAAAGTTTTTTGGGGTGCTGGTGTCTACCTAATTTGGATGGTGGTTCAGGGTTAACAAGTTAAAAGAGGTTCCGGGCACGGTTTAAATTTGAGGTCTGGGTCTACCAAAGGTTTGGAAGGGTCTCATGGTTAGACAAGTTATAAGAGGTTCCTGGTCAGCAGGTTAATGAGGTGTGGGTCTTCCTAATTTGGATGATTGGGTCCATGGTTTTAGAAAGAAAAAAGGTTCCTTGCAGAAGGGGTAATGAGGGCTGGTGTCTACCTAAGGGTTTGGAGGGAAAGTTGGGTTCCCTTAGGGGGTTGTTAAAAGTTAAGGTTCTAGGTTTAAAAGAAAGGTTTTAAATTGAGGTGCTGGTGCTCCTAAATTTTGGATGGTGGTCTAATTTTTAGAAGTTATAAAGGTTTCCCTGGTCCAGCTAGGTAATGACTGCGGGTTGTTACCTAGAGTTTGGATGAGTGGTCTCATGGTTAGACGAGTTATAAGAGGTTAGAGAAGCAGGGTTACCATCTTTATGGTCTACCAAGCCCGAATTTGCTATCACTGACCCCTTTCCCTTCCCACTTCTCCAGTTCCTAGCGACCCAGTGAGAGCCACAAAGGTCATTTTCTTAATGGGACTTCCAACACTGCTAAAAAAAATTCCATTTCAGAGCTCCACGTTCTCATTAGGGTTTCATCTTCCACCCCGAGATCAGGGGAACCGACCTACAAGAAGGTCATGGACGTCTTCATCTGGTTCTGAACAATGACTAGAAAAAGCCACTTTGTACCATTGATGCCAAGGCTCAGAAAATCAAAGTCCTACTGAAAACGGTATTTCTTCTCATCTCCTATTGCTACTTCCATGAATTCGGAGAACCCTACACCCAGCTCTGACCATAGGGTACATGGGTTCCTCAATGGGTTTCATCAGATAGTTTGAAGGTCTCTGCATTTTACACAGTGATGTCGGCAGGACTCGGCTCTAATTCCTTCTTTGTACCAGTGTAAATGGCCAGGATTCTAGAGGGAGATTTTAGTCGGTATTTTTAGCAGAGTCATAAACAGAAAAGGTCTTGGTGCAGACGCTTTCCCCCCCCCCCCTGTCCCCCCCCCCCCCCCCCCCCCCCCCCCCCCCCCCCCCCCCCCCCCCCACTCTATGAAAACTGCCACGGCCGATCAGACATATCCTGGCACTCGAAAACATTTATAATTAGTTTTGTTTATTTCTCAAGGTCAGGGCAGGCTGGCAGCTTTTTGACTTGGGGGCAAGTGCGTTTATACCGGTCTGGAGATCAATTCCACAGCACTCACACCTTCCCTATGCATGAGGGAGAACGAGAGAGCCGAAAACACCTGCACACCAATAAAATATCTCCTGGAATTGCAACCGAACGACTATAATAGTTACATTTTCCACATGAATTTTAAAATGCAGAGTAAAACAAAAAAAAAGTAATGCAATAGGGTTGGATATACAAAAAAAACTTTAAAAAGATAGATATAAGAGAGAGATGAAAGATAAATGATAGATAGAGAGACAGAAACAGATCGATAGATAGACAGATAGATAGATAGATATTAGATAGATAGATAGATATTAGATAGATAGATAATAAAATAGAGATAGATGATAGATGATAGATATGGAGCATAGATAGATAGATAGATAGATAGAAATGAGACAGAGATAGATAGTAATATCTGGATAGATAGATAGATAGATATGGGAATAGATAGATAGATAATAGATAGATAGATAGATAGATAGATATGGGATAGATAGATAGATAGATAGATATGGGATAAGATAATAGATAGATTAGATAATATGGGATAGATAGAAAGATAGATAGAATATGGGATATGATAGATAGAAAGATAAGATTATGTGGGATAGATAGATATGAGATAGATTATGATCGAGATAGATACTAGATAAGATAGAACATAGATAATAGAAAGATAGATAGAGGATAGATACGTAGATAGAATAGATACATAGATAGATAGAAAGATAGATAGATATGGATAGATAGATAGAAATATGGGATAGATAGAAGATAGATAATAGATGATGAGGATAGATAGATATGAGGTAGAAAGATAAAATAGATAGATAGATAGATAGATAGATAATAGATATGAGATAGACAGATAGATAGTGAGATAGATAGATAGATATGAGATAGATACGTAGATATATAGATAGATAGAAAGATAGATAGAGGATAGATACGTAGATAGATAGATAGATAGAAAGATAGATAGATATGGGATAGATAGATAGATAGATAGATAGATGGATAGATAGATATGGGATAGATAGATAGATAGATAGATAGATAGACAGACAGAGAGATAGATAGATAGATAGATAGAAGAGAGAGATGAAAGATAAATGATAGAGAGAGACAGAGACAGATGGAGAGATAGATAGATAGACAGATAATTAGATAGATTAATAACATAGATAATCGAATATGGGATAGACAGATAGATAGATAGATAGATAGATAGAAGAGAAAAGAGAAAGATAAATGATAGAGAGAGACAGAGACAGATGGAGAGATAGATAGATAGACAGATAATTAGATAGATAGATAGATAGATATATAGATATTGGATAGACAGATAGATAGATAGATAGATAGATAGATTATGCGGATAGATAGGATAATAGATAGATAGATAGATAGATAGATAGATAGATAGATAGATAAGGATAATTCAAGGACTTTTCCTCACTACATTTTTTTTGTTTTTGAGGTATATGACCTTTCAGTGTATACAGCACTATTTATCTATGACAGGTTATCCCGGACATGAGTGACAGAGCCTTGTAATAACAATCCCTTGCCGAGATCAGATGATTAAACTGGTTGACACCTTTGTGGCGATTCCCACCCTGAGTGTTTGCTCGGTGGGGCAGACCTCTGCTGCAGTATTACATGCAGGTTAAGCATGTTCAATTTGCACTTAATGCACCTCCCTGGTTGCTAAGCGCGCTTTTAATTTTCATACCGATACAAAAGAACATGAACCCCACGCACTGTGGACTTAGAGCCGTCATCTCCTGTTACATTACAATCAATAACGGTTAAATATTTATACATTTATGCCTTCAAAACAGCCCCGTCCAAGGCAGCTCTTAATAGTGTCTCTTGGTTTCGGGAAGGAGGATTCTTGTAAAATGTAAAAGTTAAGTAAAAAGTCATCACATCTATATACAGACCAAGCAGAACGTACAGTACAGCCACATGTGAATGGAATAGGGAGGTCAACACATGGCCTGTAAGGGAACGTCATCGATAAAACCACTCTTCACCCTTCAATTGTATTGAGTACTGAGCTCAGTATATAAAGGCTTACTATGGTGAAATATAAGGTTAAACAAAGTAGGTGGGAGAAACTAATTTATAAAAGGATTGATAAGGAGAGAAGCTGGCTCTGTGATATAAAGGGGTTTTAGATTTGAAGAGGAGCTGAGCTCTGTGATATATAGGGTTATTGATAGAGGAGAGGAGCTGAGCTCTGTGATATATAGGGTTATATGATAGAGGAGAGAGGGTGACTCTTTTGATATATAGGGTTATATGATGAGGAGAGAAGCTGAGCTCTGTGATATATAGGTTATATGATAAAAAGAAGCTGAGCTTTTGTGATATATAGGGTTATATGAAGAGGAGAGGAGCGAGCTCTGTATATATAGGGGTTTTATGACAGAGGAGAGAGCTGAGCTCTGTGAAAATATAGGGTTATATGATAGAGGAGAGGAAACTGAGCTCTGATATATAGGGTTTTTATGATAGAGGAGAGAAGCTGGATCTGTGATATTTAGGTTATATGATAGAGGAAGAGAAACTGAGCTCTGTGATATATAGGTTATGATAGAGGAGAGAAGCTGAGTCTGTGATATATAGGGTTATATGATAGAGGAGAGGAGCTGAGCTCTGATTATAGGGTTTTATGATAGAGGAGAGGAAGCTGAGCTCTGTGAATATAGGGTTTTATGATAGGGGGAGAAAGCTGAGCTCTGTGTTATATTTGGTTTATGATAGAGGAGAAGAGTGAGCTCTGATATATAGGGTTATATGATAGAGGGAGAAGCTGGGGCTCTGTGATAATAGGGTTATATGATTAGAGGAAGAAACTGAGCTCTGTGAATATATAGGGTTATATGAAGAGGGGGAAAGGGGCTGAGCTACTGTTTATATATAGGAAGTACTCACAGAATGATCAAGTTTCTTTGCAGTCCCATTCAAATGACTCCAAAGGAAGCCCGGCTAGGAGTGAAAGAATCATAGATGGACTCCAGCTTCAACTCAAAGTTGAAGTAAAATAATTTCTTTATTTCTCCCATATTAAAAACATATAGAACAGAAACACCTTCCCATTTCTTGACAATCACAAAGGAATAAAATAAAACCTTGCTGACGCATTTCGAGTCACCACTGACCCTTAAACGTAGTTCAGGCCTAAATGGAAGAACCATGTATTTAAACCACCTGGGTTAGACATTCATATACACATAAGCAGGGCATTGTTTCCTCAACATCTTATTGTCCTCAGTTCCCACAAATTACTAAAATTATAAAGAGACATCTCCCATTACTGTATGTTATAAAAGAACTGCAAGATTTCCTCCAGCATAATTGAACATTTGTGTCACGACGAGCGCCTGCTCTGGGTTCAGTTCTTTCCCCCAGTTTAGTAAAGGCTGATACCACTGCTGACAACACATGGTTAAACACTGCTGACTTTTATAAATGTGGTCATAAGTTTTGCTTGTAAATATGCCAGTAGCACCAGTACATTTTCTTCCATGTAAACTGGCAAAACCCATTCAATTTGCAGCTTTATTAATTGCAATAGCAAATTTATCATTTATTTGATTAGCTGTCAAACTTGCCGCATACAATGCGTTGGACGTACGACAGGGCCGCTAATGGTCCGTACTAGGAGGCGTCTTTCAGATGCCCTAAGGAGAGATTGTGTCAAACCGTCAGTAGTGTCCCGTCCATGCAGGAGGCACCAGGGCTTTCTCATTCATAGGTATAGAAAAAGTTGTTGTTTTTCAGGTTTAATAAAGGAAGGTCAGTTTATGAAATAGGGGAAAGAAGTGGGGGGGGGGGGGGGAGATTTTTTTAAAATAAAAATATTAGGGCTATTAGAATTTATTCTTAATGGTTTTAAGTTATAGAACCCATAAATATATTTTAAGAATTTAAAGCCTTTTAGCGTAGAGCTATAATTATATACAGTTTCAGGTTAATAAAGTTATATATAATTTGAAATGGTCCATTGGAGTAGAGCACATGTTTTTAGTAAAGAATCTAAGCAATATGAGTAAGGCTCTGTCTACACTGCACAGAAAAACGTCCGTTTTTTCAGCGTTTTTCGTTTTCTAAAAACTCCAGAAAAACGCTGTAATCATCTCCCATAGACTCTATTGTAAAACCCTCCTGCTGTCTCCACTGAGCTTCCCCTCCTTTTTCATGCTCTTTTTTTTTCACGGGTTTTGGAAAAGGGGGGGTCTTTTGCAACATGTTCTAAAAAACGCCAGACCGGGCAGAAAATTTACTACAGGAGTCTATGGAAAGCGCGGACGTCTTTTGGGGGGTTTTTGCCCCCGGATTTTTCAATGAAAACCCCCAGGAGACCCAAGTCCCACCTTTAATGGGTGGTAACAAAGGTTAATCCTTATCAAATTTGCATACAAGTGTCTGATGTGTTCTTTTTTGTACCTTTTGTAATAAAATGATCATGCTTTGGCCGCTAACGATTTTTGCGCAATTCATATTTTTTCGCTAAAAATAAATTTTTTACAGATTTTGCCGTCAGAATCAGTTTTTTCTTACAGATTTTGATGCTAAAATCCTTTTCTAAACATATTTTGAAGCTAATAAAGTTATTCCTACTGACGCTGAAAATAAGTTTTTTACGGAATTTTGGCGCCAGAATCCGTTTTTTTACGGTTTTTTTGGCACTAAAAATTATTTTTTTACAGATTTTAGCGCTATTAACTTATCTCGCCTCTGACGCCAAAAATATGTTTTTTACGGATTTTGGCGCAAGAATCGGGTTTTCATTTTTGGCACTAAAAAAATTTTTTTTTACAGATTTTGGCGCTAATAACGATATCTTGTCTCTGACGCTGAAAATAAGTTTTTTACGGATTTTGGCGCAAGAATCCGTTTTTTTACGGATTTTGGTGTTAAAATCCTTTTCTTAACATATTTTGGCGCCAATAAAGTTATGTCGCTACTGACGCTGAAAATATGTTTTTTTACGGTTTTTGGCGCCATAATCCGTTTTTTTACGTTTTTTTGGCACTAAAATTATTATTTTTTTTTACAGATTTTGGCGCTAATAACGTTATCTCGCCTCTGACACCAAAAATATGTTTTTTTACGGATTTTGGCGCAAGAATCCGGTTTACATTTTTTGGCACTAAAATAATTTTTTTTTACAGATTTTGGCGCTAATAACGATATCTTGTCTCTGACGCTGAAAATACGTTTATTACGGATTTTGGCGCAAGAATCCGTTTTTTTACGGATTTTGGTGTTAAAATCCTTTTCTTAACATATTTTGGCGCCAATAAAGGTATGTCGCTACTGACGCTGAAAATACGTTTTTTATGGATTTTGGTGCCAGAATCCGTTTTTTTTTATGGAAAATTTTTTACGGCGCAAGACACCTCCGATTTTTTTTACGATTTGGAAATCGTTTATTTTTGGCACTAAAATTATTTTTTTTACAGATTTTAGCGCTAATAACGTTATCTCGTCTCTGACGCCAAAAATATGTTTTTTTTACGGATTTTGACGCAAGAATCCGGTTTACATTATTTGGCACTAAAATAATTTTTTTTTACAGATTTTGGCGCTAATAACGTTATCTCGTCTCTGACGCTGAAAATACGATTTTTTTATGCATTTTGGCGCAAGAATCCGGTTTACATTTTTTGGCACTAAAATAATTTTTTTTACAGATTTTGGCGCTAATAAAGTGATCTCGCTTCTGACACAAAAAATATTTTTTTTTACGGAATTTGGAGTTAAAATCCTTTTCTTTACAGATTTTGATGCAAAGATAATGTGGGTTTTTGTGGATTTTGGTGCAAGAATCTGGTGCAAAATTTAATAAAGTAGTAGCACACAAAGGACAATGTGCTCACAGTGGCTACAGTGATCTAAAGGAAGTGACTACTTAACATGCTAACTCCAACTGTAGGGTGTAGCTTACATCCAATGGCTTAATTTGTACATACATTAAAAAGCAGAGCAAAGACGCTCCAAAATACGCTTCAAAAAACGCTCCAAAACAAAAACGCGCCAAAAAACGGATTTTTTTTTTAAAGCTGCTTTTGACAGGCGGTGGACAGAAAACTCAGCTTCATGAACGTTTTTAGTAATTCGTTTTCAGGTCGTTTTTTGTCCACTGCAGGGGAGACAGAGCCGAAGTTCCGATCCTCTGGTGCACGGCACCACATTGCTACAGTTACGAGGGTGTAAGAAAGTTCCTTTATTGCAAAGAGGGGCGTGGTCAGGATTGTCGTGACATGTAAGTGTATCCAAACGGTTGTTTGTAATTTTTGTATGCAAAATGTTTCCACCTTTTTAATGGACTATTAAAGCTTGTAAGTATGTTTCTACTCATTACTCCTGAGGAAGCGTGCCATGAGTGCATGCGTAACGCGTAGAGTAGTATTTTAATTGTATTGTCATTTAATAATAAATACCGCTGGCATTTACAATAACCTTTATGGTTATGTCAGTTTTATTGTTGGTTTAGTTAGAAGCATATCACAAGGCATTATGGGAAAGGGGCTGAGAAGCCCAAAGCGCCCTCTGTTGGATGTAACAAATCCTCAATTTGCTTTTGAAACACCGAGTCTTGAGAAAGCAAAAAGGATTTTAGCCAAGCCAGTATCTCTCATCTGCAGACAACGCTGTTTCGGGATTTTTGTCCCTCATCAGTGCAGAGTGATACTGGCTAGCTGTGTGGGAGGCATCGAGTAGCTCAGGAAGGGAAGATCTTACCCTTTCTGAGCCACTCCTTGCCTCCCACCCAGCCAGCCAGTATCGCTCTGCTCTGCACTGATGAGGGACAAACATCCCGAAACAGTTACTGTATTCCGATGGGAGGATACTGGCTTGGCTAAAATCCTTTTGCTTTCTCAGACTCGTGAGGTTCAAAGCGAAACTGAGGATTTTTTGTACATCCAACAGAGGCGCTTGTTGGGCTTCTCAGCCCCTTTCCCATAATGCTTTGTGATATGCAGATGCTTAGCAGAGGGGCTAAAAGGCAATACATAACTCTACACAGCCGTTTCGTTCGGTGCACTCCTCAAGAGATAGTTTCCCCTTTCTTAGTCTATAAGCAGGCGGCTGATAACTCCTCTAAGTGAGATTTTGACTTTCTATAAATTTTATATAGGTTATTGATAGAGGAGAGAAGCTGAGCCTGTGATATATGAGGTGATATGATAGAGAGAGAAGCTGAGCGCTGTGATATATAGGGTTATATGATAGAAGAGAGGAGCTTGAAGCTCTGTGATATATAGGATTATATTATAGAGAGTAGAGTAGCTGAACTCTGTGTTTTTATTTTTTTTATATAGGTGTAATGGTAGAAGGAGAGGAGCTGAGCTCCTGTGATTATAATAGGGTTATATGATAGAGGAGAGGAGAGAAGCTGAGCTCTGTGATATACTAGGATTATATATAGAGTAGAGGAGCTGACTCCTGTGATATAATAGAGTTTATGATAGAGAGAGGAGCTGAATCTTGTGATATATAGGGTTTATATGTATGCGGGAGAGGAGCTGAGCCACTGTGAATATATAGGGTATATATGATCATAGTAGAGAGAGAAGCTGGAGCTCTTTGATATATATGGTTATAAGGTAGAGGAGAGGAGCTGAGCTCTGTGAATATATAGGGTGTATATTGATGGAGTAGAAAGCTGAGCTCTGATATATAGGGTATATATGATAGAGGAGAGAACCGAGCTCTGTGATATATAGGGTTATATATTAGAGGAGCTGAGCTCTGGATATATAGGGTTATATTATATTGAGAGGAGCGAGCTCTGTGATATATAGGGTTTTAATGATAGAGGGAGAGGAAGCTGAGCTCTGTGGATATATAGGGTTAGTTATGATAGAGAGAGAAGCATGAGCTATGTGATATATAGGTTTATATGATAAGGAGAAAGCTGAGCCTGTGATATATAGGGGTTATTTGATAGAGATGAGCTGAGCTCTGTGATATATAGGGTTATATGATAGAGGAGAGGAGCTGAGCACTGATATATAGAGTTATATGATAGAGGAGAGAAGCTGAGCTCTGTTGAAAATAGAGGGTTATATGATAGAGGATAGAAGGCTGAGCTCTGTGATATATAGGGTTATATGAAATAGAGGAGAGGAGCTGAGCTCGTTGTATATATGGCTATATGATATAGGAGAGAATCAGAGCTGTGATATATAGGGGTTATAATGATAGGGAGAGGAGCTGAGCTCTGTGATATATAGGTGTTATATGATAGAGAGAGGAGCTGGAGCTCGGAAATATTAGGGTTATATGATAGAGGAGAGAGGCTGACTCTGTGTATATAGGGTTTATATGATAGAGGAGAGGAGCTGAGCTCTGTGATATATAGGGTTATATGACAGAGGAGAGGAGCTGAGCTCTGTGATATATAGGAAGTACTCACAGAATGATCAAGTTTCTTTGCAGTCCCATTCAAATGACTCCAAAGGAAGCCCGGCTAGGAGTGAAACCCAAACAACAAAGAATCATAGATGGACTCCAGCTTCAACTCAAATGTGAAGTAAAAATAATTTCTTTATTTATCCTCCCATATTAAAAACATATAGAACAGAAACACCTTCCCAATTCTGACAATTCAGGAACAGGGAGGGGGGGGGGGGGGGGGGGGGGGGGGGGGGGGGGGATGTGGGGGGGGGGGGGGGGGGGGGGGGGGGGGGGGGGGGGGGGGGGGTCGGTTCACAAAGGAATTCAAAATAAAACCTTGCTAGACTGCATTCGAGTCACCACTTGACCCTTAAAAAAACGTAGTTCAGGCCTAAATGGATAAACCATGTATTTAAACCACCTGGGTTAGACATTCATATACACATAAGCAGGGCATTGTTTCCTCAACATCTTATTGTCCTCAGTTCCCACAAATTACTAAAATTATAAAGAGACATCTCCCATTACTGTATGTTATAAAAGAACTGCAAGATTTCCTCCAGCATAACTGAACATTTGTGTCACGACGAGCGCCTGCTCTGGGTTCAGTTCTTTCCTTGCCCCCAGTTTAGTAAAAGGCTGATACCACTGCTGACCAACCATGGTTAAAACACTGTGACTTTTATAATGTTGGTCATGAAGTTTTGCTTGTAAATATGCCAGTAGCACCAGTACATTTTCTTCCATGTAAACTGGCAAAACCCATTCAATTTGCAGCTTTATTAATTGCAATAGCAAATTTATCATTTATTTGATTAGCTGTCAAACTTGCCGCATACAATGCGTTGGACGTACGACAGGGCCGCTAATGGTCCGTACTAGGAGGCGTCTTTCCGATGCCCTAAGGAGAGATTGTGTCAAACCGTCAGTAGTAGGGTTATATGATAGAGGAGAGAAGCTGAGCTCTGTGATTAGAGGGGTAATAAGAGAGGAGGACGAGGACTGAGCTCTATGTGATATATAGGGTTATAAGAAATAGTGAGAAGAAGCTGATGCTTGTGAAAAATACGAGAATATATGATAGAGAGAGGAGTTGATCTCTGTGGGATATATAGGGTATATATAGATGGAGGGGAGCGAGCACTGTGATATATAGGGTGTACTATAGAATAGAGGATAGAAGCTGAAGGCTCTGTGATATATTAGGGTTAATATGGATAGAGGAGAGGAAGCTGAGCTCTGTAGATATATAGGGTTTAATGTTGATAGAGGAGGGAGCTGAGCTCTGGGATATATCGGGTTATATGTAGATGAGAGAAGCTGAGCTTTGTGATATATATGGGTTATATTATAGAGGAGAAAGAAACTGAGCTCTGTGATATAAGGGTTACAGTCATAGGAAAAAGTTTGGCACCCCTATTAATCGTAAGCATTATTAGTTCGAAATATTTGGGTGTTTTTGCAGCAGCTCATTTCAATTTGATATATCCTAATAACATGAGGACACAGTAATATTTCCGGATAGAAATGAGGTTTTATTGTACTAACACAAAATGTGCAATATGCATTAAACCAAATTTTGACTGGTGCAAACATTTGGGTATCCTTATCATATTATTGATTTGAATACCCTAACTACTTTATTTACTGACTTTCTGAAGCAATCACAACATTGGATTTGTAACCAACACTGAGCTTTGGAACATTATAGCCAGTGCCTTCCGTGAATTAGAAAAAGGAAATTAAGGTGGCCAATTGCAAGTTGTTCTCCGTATTGAATCTCCTGTGAAGAGTTGGCATCATGGCTCCTCATAACAACTCTCAAATGTCTGAAAACAAAGAAGTTCAACATAGTTGTTCAGGAAGGATACAAAAAGTTGTCTCATAGGTTTTAACCTGTCAGTTTTTCCACTGTGAGAACATAGTAAAGGAAATGGAAGACCACAGGGACAGTTCTTGTTAAGCCCAGAGTGTCAGGCCAATGAAAAAATATCAGAAAGTTGCAGAGAAGAAAGATGGTGAGAAGAGTTCAAGGAAATCACAGACCACCTCCAAAAGAGCTGCAGTATCATCTTTCAGCAGATGGTGTCACTGTGCATAGCGGTCAACAATACAGCACACTTTGGCACAAGTGATAAAGCTGTATTGGAAGTGGAATGCGAAAGAAGCCGTTTCTGAAGCACGCCACAATCAGAGTCGCCCTGAGGGTATGCACAAGCACATTGGACAAGCCAGCTTCATTTTGAAAGAAGGTCCTGTGGACTGATGAAACAAAGATTTAGTTGTTTTGGTCATACAAAAATGCCGTTATTGCATGGCGTCCTAAAAACACAGCATTCCTAAGAAAACACCTTCTAACCACTGTAAAATTTGGTGGATGGTTCCAACGATGCTTTGGGGTCTGTGTGGCCAATGCCGCAACCATGGAAATCCTTGTTAAAGTGAGGGTTGCATGATTCAACCTCAAATCATCAATTCTTCAGAAAATGTACAAGTAATCATTGATGAATTTGAAGATTACGCCGGTGATGGATACTTCAGCAAGACAATGATCCCAATCACAGCTCCAAAACTACTCAGACATTCATGCAGAGAACAATTACACTGTTCTGGAAATGGCCATCCCAGTCCCCAGACCTGAATATCATTGAACAAGCTTTGGGGATACTTTGAAGCGGTCTGTCCATGCTCGGCGACCCATCAACTAACTGAACTTGAATTGTTTTGTAACGAGGAATGGTCCAAAAATACCTCATCCAGGATCCAGGAACTGATTAAAGAGCTACAGGAAAGCGACTAGAGGCTGTGATTTTTTGCAAAAGGAGGATCTACTAAATATTAATGTCACTTTTCTGTTGGGGGCCCATACTTTTGCACTGGTCAAAATTTTGGTTAAATGCTATTGCACAATTTTGTGTTCTAGAAACAATAAACCTCAATTTTTCAATCCGGAAATATTACTGTGTCCAACAGTTTATTAGATATATCAAGATGGAAATGCTGTTGCAACACCCAAATTTTTAGGACTAAAAATGATTAAGAGTTAATAGGGGTGCCCAAGACTTTTTCAATATACTGTATATGATAGAGGAGGAGAAGCTGAGCTCGTTTATATATAGGGTTATATGATAGAGTAGTAGAAGCTAGCTCTGTGATATATAGGGTTTTATATTATAGAGGAGAGGAGCTGACTCTGTGTATAAAAGGTTATATTATAGAGGGAGAGGAGCTGAGCTCTTGATATATAGGGTTATATGAATAGTGAGAGGAGCTTGACTCTGTGATGTACTAGGGTTAAATGATAGAGGGAAGAACTGAGCTCTGTGATCAAATAGGGATATATGATAACAGATAGAAGCTAGCAGCTGTTATATATAGCGTTATATGATAGCGGAGAGGAGCTGAGCACAGTTATATATAGTGTTAAATGATATAGGAGAGGAGCTGAAGCTCTTCTGATATATAGGTTTATATGATAGCGGAGAGGAGTGGAGCCTGTGATATATAGGGTTATATATGAGAGAAGCTGAGCTCTCATGATATATAGGGAAATGATAGAGGAGAGAAGCTGAGCTCTGTGATATATAACGTTTATATGAGATAGAGGAAAAAAGCTGACTCTTTTAAATATGGGGATTTTTTTAATAGAGGAGAGGAGCTGAGCTCTCTGATTATGGGGTTTTATTTGATAGCGGAGGGGATGACTCTGTGATATATGGGGTTATATGTTAGAGGGGAGGGGAGCTGAGCCTGTTATATATAGGGTTATATTGATGAAGAGAGAAGCTGAGCTCTGGATATTTTTGGGTTTTTAATGATAGAGGATGGAGCGGGCTCGTGATTTATTGATTATATATAAGGGAAGAGAGGAGCTGAGCTCTGTGTTTATAGGGATTATATTTAGGAGAGGAGCTGAGCTCGTGATATATGGGGGTTTATATAATAGAAAAGCTGAGCTCTGTGATATTAGGGGTTAAAAGATAGAGGAGAAAAGCGGGAGCCTGTGATATTTAGGGTTATATGATACAAAAAGAGAGGCTGAAACTTGTGTATATAGGGTTTATGATACGGGAAAGAAGGCTGAGCTCTGTGATATTGGGTTATATGATAGAGGAGAGGAGTGGCTCGGTGATATAAAGGGTTAAAATAATAGAGGAGAAAAACCCTAAAGCCTGTGATTTATAGGGTTATAGGGATACGGGAAAAGGGGGCTGAGCTTATGATATTTTGGGTTTTATATGATAGAGGGGGAAAAGCTGAGTCTGTGATTAAGGGTTATATGTTTGGGAGGGGGAGAAGGGGCTCTGGTTTATGGGGTTATATGATAGAGGGAGAGGAGCTGACCCTTTTGTGATATATGGGGGTTTTTGGGATAAGGAAGAAGTTAGCTCTGTGATATATAGGTTTATATAGGGGGAAAGAATTGCTGACTTGGGGATATTTTGGGTTTAAATATGTTTAAGGAGCTAGCTCTGTGATATATGGGGTTTATATGAAAAAGGGGAAAGGAAGCTGAGCTCTGTGATATATAGGGTTATATTTACATTTACAGAGATTTGACGTTGGGCTCTGAGTCAGACAGATGTGAATGTGTAATACTATACAGCAATGAAATGTACAGAGACTTCTTTACATCCGCTCTAAGTTCACGTCTCAGCCTGTATTAGAGATGCTGGCAGCACTAATCCATTGATTGCGGATTGTTTAGCGCTGCCAGTCAGCCATTCCAGAGGAGCACAGAGAAGGAGATGTATTGATTTGTTTCACCTTCTGCGCAGTCAGCTGTGAATTGGGAGTTTTAGCTGAGTGAGCAGGAAAGGAGAGGATTACCCCAATAGCAGGACTCCGGTGCTCCCCGCGCTGCCTGCTGACAATGGGTTAAATCATGCGATGGAAGCTGCGCTGTACATACCCTGGGTTATATCTGCTGTCGACGCTTCGCTTTTTACTGTGTATATTAATTAATAATTGATTATAATAATAATAATTTTTATTTATATAGCGCCAACATATTCCGCAGCACTTTACAATTTAGAGGATAGAATTACAGACATTACACATTAAAAGAACTTACAAATGAGACGCAAGGACTCTGCTCATTGATTACGATTTATTGAATAATAAAAAGAATTGCATTGTTGTGTGGGTGGTAACATTCTAGCAGTGCTGGAGATGGAGGCCCAGAAGTTTTTTTCTGTGAAGCTTTTAAAAGTTTTACGTACCCATATCTGAAAAATATTTGTTTCTGAGAAAGGTAACAACCAATCTGTCCGTCAATACAGCGCCTCCCAGCGCCCAGCGTTATCAAACTTTCCTGCAGTCATGTCAGGCTACGTCTTCACGCCGCTCGTCTACAGTCGGATTTTTAAGAAGATTCAGGATTTCGAATCCACAAAAATCCGACTCCAAATCATCCCCATAGACCTCAATAGGAAATTGAAATCCAGCGTCAGAAAATCCAAGCTGTGGAGACTACACAAAACAGAATATGTTCTATAATCCAGCGGAAAACGGCGGATTATAGTAATGTGCAATGTGGGCGGCGGAAATCCGAAAAAACAACTGCAAAATCCACACAAAAAATCACAGTAAAAAAGTTAAAACATTTTGTAAAATACTGGTCCGAGTCTATAACAGAGTCCAAGAGTATTTTACAATGGTCGTGTAGATGCAGCCTAATACTGTATGTTTGTGTATTTCTATGTATGTATCTATACAGCTGCATGTATGCATCTATGTATCTCACTGTATGGGAACACTATGTATAAACTATGTATCAGTATGTATGTATATATATATATATATATATATATATATATATATATATATATATATATATATATATGTATATATATTATAATATATTATATAATATATATATATATTATATCAGTATTTATATGTTTACTATGTATCAGTGCATATGTATAATATGTATCAATATGTATACTATGTATTAGTGTGTATAAATATAATATGTATCAATATGTATACTATGTATCAGTATGTATACTATGTATCAGTATGTGTATATGTGTATACTGTGTTTCAATATGTATATGTATACTATGTATCAGTCTGGATATTTGTACTATTAATGTGTAAATATACTCAGAAATATGACAGATGTTTATACATAGATACATTGTACACATAGACATAGAGATACACATTTTATACACATACAGAGCCAAATAATATATGTACACGCTGATACATAGTATACATACAGAGAGATATACAGCTACATAGTATACACATACAAACTGACACATAGGGCCACATGTATGAAAACTGTTTAGGTCTAAAACTCACTGTGTTGCCCATAGCAACCAATCAGAGCAGATAGCAACCAATCAGCACTCATAGCAACTAATCAGAGCGCCCCTTTCATTTCATATAGTGCTCAGGAAAAATGAGAGGGGCTCTCTGATTAGTTGCTATGGGCTCTGATTGGTTGCTATGAGCTCTGATTGGTTGCTATGATCTCTGATTGGTTGTATGAGCTCTGATTGGTTGCTATGATCTCTGATTGGTTGCTATGAGCTCTGATTGGTTGCTATGAGCTCTGATTGGTTGCTATTGGCTCTGATTAGTTGCTATGGGCTCTGATTAGTTGCTATGGGCTCTGATTAGTTGATATGATCTCTGATTAGTTGCAATGAGCCATGATTGGTTGCTATGACCAACAAAGTGAGTTTTAGACCTAGACAGTTTTCATACATGTGGCCCATAGTATACATATATACAACTATAGAGTATGTGTATATATATGGAACTACAGAGTATGTATATATTTGAAAATGTATACTATGTAGCTGTATATCTCTGTGTATGTAGATTATTTATTGCCGTTTACATACGGTATATATTATTTGGCTCTGTATGTGTATAAAATGTCTCTGTGTATATCTGTGTGTACAATGTATCTACGTATAAATATCTCCGCATGTTATATTTCTGAGTATATTTATACAATGTATGTGTGTATATATCTGTATATCTATATACTATATATTAGTGTACAGTATATATTTTATCTAATTTATTTATCTAGTTTATCTATTGGATAATATAGATAGATAAAAATAGATAAGTAGAAACTTCGAAATTAAATAGATCGCCAGAAGATAAGATAGAGAATAGCTTTTCACTTTCTACACTATATTACAGTATTAAAGAGCTCCTGACCCCTTCTGGCCCTGGGCACTGCCCAAATTGGTCACAGCTGTAGGATGCCAGGAATAGCTACTGAACGTCTGACGCAGGATCAGGGTCCCGGGATCATGCTCTGAGCTCTACTTACTCTTATTGCTGTTTCTTGAAGATCTCTTGGTCACTGTGTGATATTTCTGTCTTGCGTCCATCCACAGGACTTAGGCACAGATTGGCCTCTTACTGATTCCCCAGCATCATCTATATCTAGCACCATAATCGGGGCCTCTTACAGGACTGCTGTCCGGCTGACGCCCCTGCAAATGTGGTGAACATTCAGCCAAGCTAATGGAGAATTACAATCTAGAAAATAACATTTGGTTCTGCACATCCCAAAAACTTTTTTGAAAAAAATGAGCATAGGTGAGGCAGCAATCTACATAAAAAATATACATCAAAAGGCACATAGGAATTTTTGGAAAAGCATTTCTGCTAATTAGAATAAATTAAAAATTGTTTGAGGTTCTTAGTTCACAGTTTTGATCAAAACCGCTTAAGCCCACCTCCCAATAAGCAGCAATACAGGTGGGAACCTACACTAACGTTACCTCTCTTGGGGCCTGTTCCGACCTCAGCATTACAGGGAGAGGAGATTCCAGCTACAAGCTACTCTGCATTGATTTAATTCATCTTCACAGGTTTTTAAATCAATGCAGGGTACCTTGTAGTTGGAACCTTCTCTCCCTGAAGTATGGTGGTCTGAACAGGAAGTAAGAGAGGTAACGTTAGTGTAGGTTCCCACCTGTACTGAGGTATCCTTGCTGATTGGGAGGTGGCCTTAAGCAGTTTTGATCAAAAATGTGAACTAAAAACCTCATAAATGTTTTCATGTATCGTAAGTAGCAAAAATGCTTTTCCAAACATTCCTATGTGCCTTTTTGATAGTTTTTTAGTTGCTGATATTGGAATGTGAATGGAGAGTTACAAGGCTGGGCCACTGTCCTGGATGGGAATCAGCTGAATGCTCCTGTGTTGCTCTTTGCTGTCCCTTTAAGGAGCAGAGCTGAGGGCTCGGTAACCAGAAGACATTCTCCTCACTTGTTCATTAAACTTCCTGGCTTTTGATAAAGTAATCACTTTGTGTGACACTGCAACTTTGGACGGGCCCGCAGGGACGAGGGTTGGATGGCAGCCATATTGATCTGCAAAGGGTACTAGAATCACTGGCATATAAAATGCCACACATCCTGTGAATGAATGGATCACAGGAGATCCAAAATAGCAGCGTTCACCTCCAGAGAGCCGGCGCGGCCTGGTACAGCATTGTAGCGTCTGACTTATGAGATTTACATCTATATCATTCATTATATTCTAGACGATTTCACTGGTAATTATAATCTACACATCAACAAGGCTGCATGAACCAGGAAAGCAGAGCGGCTGCCATAGGGCCCTTCAGGACCCCTGGTTGGTCCCATAATCTAATCTCCCTGGACTCAAGAGGAACTAAAGGAGGTGGAACCCAAAATGCAATAAAATACCAGAGAGCATCTTCGCTCCTGGTGGCACAGCCTGGCGCTGTATATTGGCGGCCCCCTTTGATGTGTAGTGTAGGGCCCCTCTCTTCTATGCCCCAGTCTACAATCTGAAGGAAATTCTCTGCTTTATCTACTGATCCTGAGACAATTGGGCACATTTATCTATATTGTCTAATATTCAGGGAGACCTGTATGATTGGGGTTTTCACCCTTATCTGGCGTAAAATGCGCCTAAATGAGCGGCTACGATATCTAATGCCCCTAATGAATGTGTTTGGCGCATTGTTTGTAAAACTCAACACTTTCTAATGCGCCGACCATGAGGGGGTGTTCTGGGGGGGGCGTCAGGATCCTGTGATTAGGTGACTGCTTTGTCCCCTTTAACATGAATAAGACCAATCTGAAAGATCGCGTCATCTGGTACATTTCACTAGACTGGGATCATTTCTGTTGCTCTTTCCTTTATCCCCTTTAGAGCAATTACATCCTCTGTACAGAACACACTGCAATATCACCGTGTTCTCCAGGACTCTGCATTCACAATAAACCTTTGGCTGCTTTGGCTTTAATGCCCAAAAGTCTTAAGTCAAAAGTGTTTTGACTTAAGGCTCATCTGAGGATGAGGCTTCCCCGGGGGCGAGAGGAACAACAAATGTCTATGATATCCAAGAGAGATTGTCCAAATGTGATACGGAAAGGGGCAACTTCACTGTTGTCCAGATGAAAGAGACAGCATCAGTGTTCAGACACTGGAAGAATCTATCTATCTATCTATCTATCTATCTATCTCATATCTATCTATCTATCTAACGATCTATCTATCTATCTATCTACCCATCTATCTATCTATCTATCTATCTATCTATCTATCTATCTATCTAACAATCTATCTATCTATCTACCTATCTATCTATCTATCTGCCTATCCATCTATCTCATATGTATATATTTATCTCTCTCGCGCTCTCTCTATATATATATTTCTATCAAATTTATCTATATCGTATATACTTATTTATCTGTCATGTACATGACTCTATATTCAAATATATATTCTAATATTTCTCCAACTGCCATAACTATCTGTTTGTCTATCCTTCAATCTCTTATCTATCTATATCATATTTACTTATTTATAAGACTCTATATATAAATGTAATTTCTATTATATATCTCCATCCATCTACTTGTCTTCAGATTTCATAACTGTCTATTTATCCATTTGTCTATCTACTTATATATCAACCTCATAGCTGTCCATCTGCTATCTATCTAGAAAACAAACTAGTTTATTTATACATTATCTATACTTATATTTACTCATTTCAGATCCATCTTTGTATCTACATACAGTATCTATATATGAATCTATTTACATTTCTATTTCTTCTCAGTCTATCCATTTATGTGCCTATCTATCTATCTATCTATCTATTTATCTATCTATCTATCTATCTATCTATCCCATATCTATCTATCTATCTATCTCATATCTCTCTATCTATCTATCTATCTCTCTCTCTCATATCTATCTATCTGTCTATCTATCTCTCTCATATCTATCTGTCTATCGATCTATCTACCTACCTATCTATCTATCTCATATCTATCTATCTACCTACCTACCTACCTATCTATCTATCTATCTATCTATCTATCTATATATCTAAAACTCATATCTATCTAGCTATCTATCTATCCAAGGAAGACCACAGCACTCCTCTTTCAAAACGGTGCAAAAAACTTTATTCCAACATGTCCAATAGCTGGCACCCACAGTTTCTTTTTTTATACAGAGTGCTGCCTGTCTTCATTTTTTGTTATCTGTCTATCTATCTATCTATCTATCTATCTATCTATCTATCTATCTATCTATCTCATATCTACCTATATATCTATCTATCTATCTCATATCTACCTATATGTCTATCTATATCTCTATCTATCTATCTATCTCATATCTATCTATCTATCTATAAAATGTGTTTGGCATCCTTTTGTGTCCTGCGCTCAGTTAGTACTTTCTGGCATTGTCAGAAATAATCTAAAACCATCGCAGGAACAATCACTCCCAGCAGAAGTTAATGGAAATCACCCAGGACATCTGTACTGATGTTTCCACTGTTCTTCTATCATTTCTCTACACATCACCTTCCTATTTTTTAAGATTTCTAGTTTTTACCAATCATGAGCAAGTGACTGGCAAAAACTGACATTTCATTTTACCTAGACTAAGTAAAAAATAATAATAATAGGGAAAAAAAAAAACTTTTTATTTTACTTTTTAATAAGAGAGAGGAATATTGAAGCCACGGCACGGTCTTGCAATAGCATATTTGTCTGCCGGCATCTGGGGACAACGCGCCGAGGCCTTGAGAGGAGAAAGAGACCCATTGTACAGTTCAAATATTTAGCTCAAAGCCTTGCTAGAGGGCAAACGCCACACATTCTAAGGAAGAGATTCGCGGTAAGAACATTATTCCCATCCACGGCCAGCGCTTTCAAAGACTCAGCCGCAGTTCTAAAGAACCTCTGAACCAGAAAATTGTGAAACAGAAGCAAGCCCTGCCACTTCCTAAGGCTGCCATGAATTACAATGTATAGTGTATAGTTTTGTTAATATAATGTCCTATATGAAAAAAGAGCTAAAATAATTCAAAAAAATATTTTTGCACTTGCAAGAACAAGTAAGTAAACTCTTGGATTTCTGGATTTCTGCATCAATTCACTTAAAATGTGGTCTGATTCTTACCTAAGACACAATTATAGAGAACCAAACTAATGACTCACAAAAAGTTGTACTGTTCATGTCTTTTATGAAGTGCATTGAGGAAACATCTACAGTGCAGGGAGAAAAAGGAAGTAGAACCTTTTGGAATCTCCTATATGTGAGTATTAATTACTAATAAAATGTGATCTAAGCCACAATTATAGACAAATCGAACCATCTAAGTAAACTAATAACACACAAACAATCATATTGTTCATATCTCAAATTGAATACATTGTGTAAACATCCACAGTGCAGGGAGAATAAGGGACCTTCTGTGTTAATCAATTTTCCAAGAGCTAATTGGCAAAAGGTGCTTCAATAAAGTAGATTAGATTGGCAGTATAGGTGTCAGAGGTGCTTTGCACACTAAATAAAGCCACAATTATAGACAAACATATCCCAAGTAAACTAATAACATACAAACAATCATATTGTTCATATCTCATACTGAGTACATCGTGTAAACATCCACAGTACAGGGAGAATAAGGGACCTTCTGTGTTTAGTGTGCTTTGTACACTAAATAAAGCCACAATTATAGACAAACACCATCTAAGTAAACTAATAAGACACAAACAATTGTGTTGTTCATATTTCATACTGAGTACATCGCGTAAACATCCACAGTGCAGGGAAAATAAGGGACCCTCTGAATTAACTCATTTTCCAAGAGTTAAGTGGCACAAGGTGCTCAATAAAGTAGATTAGATTGGCAGTATAGGTGTCAGAGGTGCTTTGCACACTAAATAAAGCCACAATTATAGACAAACATATCCCAAGTAAACTAATAACATACAAACAATCATATTGTTCATATCTCATACTGAGTACATCGTGTAAACATCCACAGTGCAGGGAGAATAAGGGACCTTCTGTGCTAATCAATTTTCCAAGAGCTAATTGGCAAAAGGTGCTTCGATAAAGTAGATTAGATTGGCAATGCAGGTTCAGAGGTGCTTTGTACACTAAATAAAGCCACAATTATAGACAAATACCATCCATCTATGTAAACTAATAACACACAAACATTGTATTGTTCATGTCTCATGTTGAGTACTTCGTGTAAACATCCACAGTGCAGGGAGAATAAGGGACCTTCTGTGTTAATCAATTTTCCAAGAGCTAATTGGCAAAAGTTGCTTCAATAAAGTAGATTAGATTGGCAATTCAGGTTCAGAGGTGCTTTGTACACTAAATAAAGCCACAATTATAGACAAACACCATCCAAGTAAACTAAAAACACAAACAATCGTATTGCTCATACTGAGTACATTGAGTAAACATCCACAGTGCAGGGAGAATAAGGGACCCTCTGAATTATGAAGTAATGATTACGAAGTAAACTAATAACACACAAACAATTGTGTTGTTCATATCTCATACTGAGTACATTGTGTAAACATCCACAGTGCAGGGAGAATAAGGGACCCTCTGCATTTATCAATTTTCCAAGAGTTAATTGGTGGAGTTAAAAGGTGCTTCAATAAAGTAGATTAGATTGGCAGAGCAGGTGTCAGAGGTGCTGTGTACACTAAATAAATCCATGATTATAGACAAACACTATCTAAGTAAACTAATAACACAAACAATCGTATTGCTCATACTGAGTACATTGCGTAAACATCCACAGTGCAGGGAGAATAAGGGACCCTCTGTGTTAATAAATTTTTCCTAGAGCTAATTGACACAAGGTGCTCAATAATTTAGATTAGATTGGCAGTATAGGTGTCAGAGGTGCTTTGTACACTAAATAAAGCCACAATTATAGACAAACACCATCCACGTAAACTAATAACACACAGTCGTATTGTTCATATTTCATACTGAGTACATCGCGTAAACATCCACAGTGCAGGGAAAATAAGGCACCCTCTGAATTAACTAATTTTCCAAGAGTTAATTGGCACAAGGTGCTTCTTAAAGTAGATTAGATTGGCAGTGCAGGTGTCAGAGGCGCTTTGTACAGTAAATAAAGCCATAATTATAGACAAACACCATCCAAGTAAAGTAATAACACACAAACAATTGTGTTGTTCATATCTCATATTGGGTACATCGTGTAAACATCCACAGTGCAGGGAGAATAAGGGACCCTCTGAATTAACTAATTTTCCAAGAGTTAATTGGCAAAAGGTGCTCAATAATGTAGATTAGATTGGCAGTGCAGGTGTCAAAGGTGCTTTGCACACTAAATAAAGCCACATTTATGGACAAACACCATCTAAGTAAACTAATAACACACAAACAATTGTGTTGTTCATATCTCATATTGAATACATCGTATAAACATCCACAGTGCAGGGAGAATAAGGGACCCTCTATGGTAATCAATTTTCCCAAGAGTTAATTGACACAAGGTGCTCAATAAAGTAGATTAGATTGACAGTGCAGGTGTCAGAGGTGCTTTGTACAGTAAATAAAGCCATAATTATAGACAAACACCATCCAAGTAAACTAATAACACACAGATGAATTGTTCATATCTCATATTGAATACATTGTGTAAACATCCACAGTGCAGGGAGAATAAGGGACCTTCTGTGCTAATCAATTTTCCAGGAGCTAATTGGCAAAAGGTGCTGCAATAAAGTAGATTAGATTGGCAGAGCAGGGGTCAGAGGTGCTTTGTACAGTAAGCAAAGTCCCGAAAAGCCTAGTTACGGACATACATGGTCTTCTCAAACAAGTCTGGCTAATGTGAACCATGCCTTAAGGCAAACAACTTTCAGAAGACCAGTTGAAGATAAAGATCTGGGTGTACATCAATCCATGATTAGTCGCATATTCTACAATTGGTAAAAATCAGGACTGTTCTAATTGTTTTTAGGAGGGGCCTCCTGTATTTTCACCACATTGATTAGTTTTAAAGATGAAGGCAAAGATAAATAAAGATTATTACCAAATACATTGCTGTTCTGATTTTGCGTCCTTTCAGAATTAGGGCAGTTCTCATCTCCTGCTTGTGTACACAAGCTTTCCGAGGTTACCAAATGCTACTCTCTACTCTAGCAATCCTGGTCAGGATGATGACGTCAGTCCCTGCTGTATCTTATCAGCAGCACAGGGAGCTTGTTTTTCTTTGTTACTCACAAACTTTATTCCTTTAGAGCTCTGTAGCCTTGTGTCCTGCTGTTCAACCCCTCCATCACCAATTATCCCTTTAACAGGCTCAGCTAGGAACAGCAATGCTGAAACTTCACTCATTGCTTTAGTCGAACACAGCGCTATCCTTTATTCAGAACTCCCATTGAACAGAATGGAGAGGTGCAGGCGCGACTGGCTCGCCATTCTGAGACGAGATTTTCCATTCCTGAGATAGGACCCGCACATATCCCATTTTGATGGCATATCCTATTGTAGTGCCTTTAACTACAATTATTAACCTGGTGCTTTTGATGATAAGAACATTGGTTCCCGTGGGGGTTTATAAAACTGAGCCCATGGCTGCAACATATAGAAGGGATGTCTCTATGCACATTTGAACGTGCAACTAATTTGCACAATTTTTGTGCCTTTTCTTTTTGAGACAATGGATGTGATCTTTTAGTTACGTCACAATTATCAATTATATTATAATGATACTATAACACATATTATAGTGGCACATAGAAATGAAGAAACTAAGGGAGACCTGTATGATTGGGATTTTCACCTTTTTTCTGGCGTACAATGCATCTAAGTGAGCGGCTATAATGTCTAATCGCCTAATGAATGTGTTGGGTGCATTGTTCGTAAGACTCTACACTTTCTAATGCGCCTAACATGGGGGGTGTTCTGGGGGGGGCAACACACTCGTAATATTAGACACATATATGAATGCAAAACTAGGCACATTACTGCTCGGACAGGCAGAACTATCTCTATGTGGTCTGAGCCTGAGGAGTCGGAGTGGAGCTGGATTTGCTGTAAGGGGCAAAAATGTCCAATATTTCTCACCTTACACCAGTACAATAATAAAAAGTAATTTCTGATAATTATCAAATTATATAAAATAAAATTATTTACATTTAATGAAAATGTGATCATCTAAAATTAATATAAAAATATATAAAATCCCAAAAATATAAAAATATCTCCTATAAAATGTATTTACAATTAATAGAATCTAAAACTAATTTTACATTAAATAACCCACTGATGTTGTTTGTTCAGATTTTACAATTTAAAATTTTTACTAGATTAACTTTGAAATGTATTTTTGCTGCTCTCACCCTTTATTCTACATACAGCAAGAGCCAGCACAGCACAGGTATTGCTGGGACCTGTGGTCCACCAAGCAGGATCAGTCCCATAGTTTCTATTTACTGACCTGCTATTCTAATGACTTCTCTTATTTCCAGCCTATCTATAGCCTTTATACATGTTTGGGGCATTACTAATGTGCTTAAGTTCTGTAATGCGCCAAACACACAGGCGAGGAGCAATGGACTTTACACCATTTATAATCGCACAAAAAACCACTTTCATACATTCAGGCGCATTATACACTGAAAACGAGACTCGACAATTCACTTTGACGCGCCTTCCTTCATACATGTCGCCCTAAATCTTGGCACAAATATACAGCTGTTTAAAACAGGATTTTCAGTGCTTTCCAAGTAAAGTATGTGCCTTTTTGTAAATTAGGAAATTAGGCACAATCCTCACCAATCACCTCCAATTTCCTTAGCATAAAATACAGCATTAATTAGAGAGGTCCACAATGTGTTAGGTATTTTTTTTTAATTGTGGCGTGCCTTCGAGTTTTTTACATGAAATAACCTTAGGGCTTTAGAACATTACAAGCAAGGAAAAAAAAAACCTGAATTTTAGTTTTACATTAAAACAAAAAGTAAAAAAACAATAAAAAAATTTCCAGTAATAATCGTATAACAAAAAATCACATTTTGCTGTTAAAAAGGGGATAATCAGAGCCTTTCGAGTTGCTCCTCTATAGTCCTGACAACACCAGTACTTTAATACGCAAGAAACAAGAACTGATCAATACGAAATTAACTGGTTTAGTACCCGAGGGTTGTAACAAACAGGCTGAGCAGTGCAGACTCCCCGGCCTGAGCGTATGGGTACGGGTTAAAGGCGAGGCTCGCTGCATAAGATTGGATGTTGTTTGTCCAAAGTGGCCTTTTGTTCTGCTTTGCTTTTTTTCAATAACCCCTTCAATGCCCTTCAGAAACAATCAATAGCGATCAATGCGCGATGAGCCCCGCCAGTCTTGTACGGACAGGAGATACATATTATTTGTAGACCTCTGCTATACCAATGGACTAAGAAACAAGACACAAGTGATTACACAGGGTCCACTGCTGCTGACGGTAGCACAGGGTTTTTCTAGTTTTTTATTAACAATGGATGACCGGCTACAAAGAGGAACAGATCTAATGAATTTCAATTGAGTCATTGTCCGAAGCTCATGAGAACTTAGACTCCCATAAATGCTGCGCCTTGGTTTACACAAATTTTCCAAATTATGTCCACCATAGCATCCGGTTGACAACCGTAATTTATTAACGGCATGACCGTTGAACACCATAAGGCCATATCTGATTGGTTGCTCTTTACACCATACTATACTACAGAGGTAGCCTCTACAGCCTCTATGTGGCATATAGTAAATGGTGGGCCTACCATAAGTCAGGTCCTTCCACCTTCTTCATCAGTAACGTGAACCTTCAGTGATGGAACTAAGAAAGGCAAATACCAACCAGAAGTTATTCTCTTCTACTGTAAAAGAAAGTGGGGGAGAGTAAGCTCCACTGTTGTCTTCAAGGGAGTCGTAGATCCTAGGCAGCACATTCAGATAATAAAAACTTTTTTTGTAGAAATGAGCCGAAATGTTTGGACATCTTGGATCTACTTCCCATTGAATTAAGACCTGGTACAAGTCTGGTAGGTGTGTACTCATACCCATTGTGGGCATTTAAAGGGAGATAAGATTCATCTGATGATGATGACATTTTTTCATTACCGAGCAAGTATTAGAACCTACTCCAATGAGTCCAATAAAAACTGGAAAGCCACTTTACCATTCACCATAGTTTATCTTCTTGGACTCATGGTTATACAGTTATATAGTTTTTAAAGCTGAAAAAAGACAGACGTCCATCCAGTTCAGCCTATTATGCTTTAGTGTTGATCCAGAGGAAGGCAAAAACCACCATGAGGTAGAAGCCAATTGTCCACATTTTAGGGTAAAAATTCCTTCCCGACTCCAATCTAGAAATCGGAATAATCGCTGGATCAATGACCCTTTTCCAGAATCCTGGTCACTATAACTGGTTATATTATTACATCTAGAAATGTCTCCAGACCCTTCTCCAGAATCCCGGTCACTATAACTTGTTATATTATTACATCTAGAAATGTCTCCAGACCCTTCTCCAGAATCCTGGTCACTATAACCTGTTATATTATTACATCTAGAATGTCTCCAGACCTTCTCCAGAATCCTGGTCACTATAACTTGTTATATTATTACATCTAGAAATGTCTCCAGACCCTTCTCCAGAATCCCGGTCACTATAAACTTGTTATATTATTACATCTAGAAATGTATCCAGACCCTTCTCCAGAATCCTGGTCACTATAACTTGTTATATTATTACATCTAGAAATGTATCCAGACCCTTCTCCAGAATCCCGGTCACTATAACTTGTTATATTATTACACCTAGAAATGTATCCAGACCCTTCTCCAGAATCCTGGTCACTATAACTTGTTCTATTACATCTAGAAATGTATCCAATAGTAGATATAGAAAACACTCCACAAGGAAATAATGCAAGAATGTGCAGATTTATTTATTTTTCTTCACTGTGCCTTTGAAACGATGGAAAGTGACAATAAGACATATGTTGTGACGTTTCGGTCGACAATGAAACCTTTTTCGAACAATTGTCACAAGATGGTATATCAGGAAAGGAGAAAATGGGGCCGTAGCCCGGAGAGGCGCACAGTGCGGCGTGTGTAGATGCCGCACTGTGGCCTCTCCGGGCTACGGCCCCATTCTTTTGTGGAGTGCTTTCTATATCTACTATTGCTTACATTGGGATTTATCCCTCCAGATAAGCACCCATTCTAAACTACTCATCAGGAGTGCCGCCCAAGTTTGCTTTATCCATATCATAGAAATGTATCCAGACCCTTCTCCAGAATCCCGGACACTATAACCAGTTATATTATTTCGTCTAGAAATGTCTCCAGACCCTTCTCCAGATTCCTGGTCACTATAACCTATTATATTATTACATCTAGAAATGTATCCAGACCCTTCTCCAGATTCCTGGTCACTATAACTTATTATATTATTACATCTAGAAATGTCTCCAGACCCTTCTCCAGAATCCCGGTCACTATAACTTATTATATTATTACATCTAGAAATGTATCCAGACCCTTCTCCAGAATCCTGGTCACTATAACTTGTTATATTATTACATCTAGAAATGTATCCAGACTCTTTATTAACTCTATTAGTGAATTCACTATGAGAGTTTTCTCCTCATAAAGGAATTTCTCGGTTGCCAAGAAACAACATAAAAGAACCCAAACCAGTTCGATCTTCAAGAAACAAGGGTGTTTCTCTAAAAGACTAAAAAAAATGATTTAATTGTTTCACACGATCCAAGACTCACGATGGGTAAACTCATTCTAATTTTGAAGACTCGTTAAAAAACAGAATTTCCGAAAACTGGCACAGCTCGGCACAACAAAAATAGATAAACCCTTTGAGAATCAAGTACAAAGAGCCAATAGCACTAACCCATAAATTACTGTATTAATCCATAGCTCAATGTTTCAACCATAAAAACATGATTGAGGCAGGGCCATCTTTTCCATTGGGCACACTAGGCAGTTGCCCGGGGGTCCCACAAGTATAGGGGCCCCAGGTAGTGTGTGTGTTGTTCCAGGAATACAAGTCATACCCTGGATCCCTTGGTTGGCTTTACTTATTTAATGGTTTGTGTGTTTTTATGATATGCAAACAGTTAAAAACCATCGTGGAGAAGGGAGCCAAAGGCTCCCTGCCCTGCCTATCAGTCTTGTAGACTGCAAGCTGCTGGTGTCCAGACATTACTGCCGTGATAATATGAGTGCGCTTGGAGGTGGCTAGAGGCATGACCTAGTGTGATGTCATGTATTTCGGCAGGGCCCACTTCAGTGATTTCCCCATAAGGCTGTTAAGATGGCTCTGAATTGAGAAAGTCCTTTTGGGTGAAAATGTTGCATTATGGTGAAATAAAGATTTTTTTTTTCCCCCCCACCCTTTAGATGCTGTTTCCATTCCTCATTGAATTTGGATATGACTTGGATCTTTTGAGTTCACAATCCTGGGAACGTTGCATCTAACTACCTAAGGAATTTATGGGTTAGTGTGGTTGGAACTTTGGGCCACATGTATGAACCTGTTTAGGTCTAAAACTCACTTTTTTGCCCATAGGTTACTATGGGCAAAAGAGTGAGTTTTAGATCTAAATAGTTTCATACGTGTTGCCCTTTGTATTGGATTTTGAAAGAGTTTGTCTATTTTTGGGTAAGTGCCATAAGTGTGCAAATATTCAAAAATTCTGTTCTCCAGCAAGTCTTCAACATAAGAAGTGACATCACCCATCGTGAATATTTTAACAGAAAGAAGGAAATCGGTTTGGTTCCAATATTCGTTTTTCAAAAAATGCTACGGTAGAGTAGAGCCTGAGAAGTTTTGGAAAGCAGAAAACAAAAAAATAAGCACTGAAATATTCCTTTGGCCCGAGCACCTATCCCCCACTTGTACAAAAGATAGATCTTGTCAGCTTCTACACAGCCTAATTGAAGCATTTCATCACTCAGCATGCATTCTCTTAGCACGGAGATAACAAAGCATGTTGGTCTTCCGCACAACTCCACCAGACATAAACCATCCAAAATGCTTGAGTGGCAATCTGTACTAGAGGTGAAGTAATAAAAGGAAGGTATTCATGAAGCTTCTCGGGCTACGGAGGGGCCTGCTAGCTCAGCTCCTGCTACATTCTGCTTAGCAGATGAATTTGAGGCCCTTAGGTTTGATGGTTCTATTCCCTCTGGACTGGAGAGAAGATAAAGCGAAGTGCATGACTAGTGGAGATCATGAATTGTTTTCTTGAGTAAATACATTTGGATCATGAAACATCTTACATATAGGCGGCTGTCATATTGGAAAAACAAACTAAGAGGGCTCTATGGCTGACTAAGATTTTGCACATTGATTTTTTTTTTTTGCACTGTTTTTTTTTTTCCACCTTTCAGTTTATTCATGAGGTGCCTTGGTCAGAGGGCTAATTTCTGCTTGGGGAACTGAAAATCACATTTACCTTCCCACTATACACTTGGACATTATAACTTATGTTCCACCATGTTGTGTTGAGACATCAAATTTAAAAAAAATTGCACTGGAGTAAATCGTAAGAGATGTCTAGCACTTCTATTGAAAGTTTACTCTCTGAAGAATTTCCTTAACATTTGGCAAAGAAGGGGCATTTCAATGCTTAGCTATAGTTAGCCTGGTTGCTACCAAAATGTGGTAGAGAACTAAAACATGTAGGAAATTCCCTTAGATTAATGTCTAGGAGTGCCAAGGCCGGGTTAATGTTTATTTTGAAGAAAGTCAATTCTGAAACTAGTTCTTCTACTTATAGTTACATAGTTACATAGTTTGTTAGGCCGAAAAAAAACATACGTCCATCCAGTTCAGCCCATTTTGCTAAAGTGTTGATCCAGAAGAAGGCAAAAACCACCATGAGGTTGTTTCCATAGAGCAGCGGCAAGGGGACAGCTCCACCACGTATGTAGTAAGGTTCCTTTATAACCACAGCCTCTCCAGCAAAGTTCTGAACTGGGTTGTGAAAAGTGGGCTATTCGAGTAGGAGTCAGATACCACCTCAAGTGCAAGTTTTTGGTCACTTCCAAGTGATTGATACACCTTGAATATTTGGTAGCTGCTGCGGAAGCCGCTAGCCAAGAGTCATGGGAATAGCATCACCCCAGGTCTGTTTCCCAATTAGTCGCATAATATGATTTAGTTAGATGATCCTTTTTCAGTAGAAGGCTGTACGTAACAGATAACCCGCTTTCGAAACTTTTTTTCCCTCTTAAAAAGTTAAAATATGGGATGATTGCTTTAGGTTTCTTAAGCCATCTCTTGCGATTTCCCCGCACCTAATCCCAAAAATAAAAGACAAATGGTGTCTGAGGACCGAATCTTCGTTTTTTAAAGAAACTTAAGGTCCTAAAGGGAAAATCTGAATAAGACGCAGGGGAAACCTTTACTACCCTGAACCCGAAGTTACTATTCATAACTGCTTACTATTTTACATATGAATGATTGATTACTAGTCTTGTTCCTAATTCCAAATTCTACAACTGTCTCTGAAATGTTTTTGTCTATATATGACAAGTAATGACTATGGCTAATTTTGTTTGTTATTTGTTGTTTTGTGTTTAATGTGCATTTGTACTCTGCCTTGAGTTTATAGGAAACTGTGATACCTTTTGTTTGGAAAATAATAAAAATTGAAGATAATAAAAAAAAGTTGCCCTGGAGGATTCAAAAATTCTTAGTTCAGCTTAGTTCGAACCCTCCACAGTAGAAAAAGCAATACATTAGGATGACCTGTGAGTGGAACATAAGGAGTAGAACGAGAAAAATGGTGTCCAAGGTTGAAGTTTCAGAACATAACCTACAAGCTTCAATCCATGAGGTTCAGCTGTTGAATTGAGAATGGTATTTGTTGGTCGCCTAACCATTACGTCCAAGATCCAAAAACTTTGGTTATTCCCTGTAAGGTTTGGACTCCAAAT
>JAODAL010019302.1:0-72456 GCA_025379985.1 Phyllomedusa bahiana | reverse complement strand
CGTATAAGCCGACCCGAGTATAAGCCGAGGCACTATTTTTGGGCCACAAAAACGGGAAAGCTTATTGACCGAGTATACCTTGGGTGGAAAACCAGCGGCTAGGGAGATTTAAAAAAAAATAGTACCAATAAAATTAATAGGCGTTTAATTGTCCCCATAGGCAGATATAGGCTGGTATAGGAAATTTAATGTCCCCCATAGGCAGATTTAGGCTGGTATAGGCAGTTTAATGTCCCCCATAGGCAGATATAGGCTGGTATAGGCAATTTAATGTCCCCCATAGGCAGATATAGGTTGGTATAGGCAGTTTAATGTCCTCCATAGGCAGGTTATAGGCATGTATAGGTAGTTTAATGTCCCCCATAGGCAGGTTATAGGCAGCTATCTGTCCCCATAGGCAGGTTATAGGCAGGTATAGGTCGTTATAGGCAGTTTATAGGTCCTCATAGGCAGGTTATAGGCAGGTAATTGTCCCCATAGGCAGGTATAGGTCGTTATAGGCGAGGTATAGATCCCCTGGGCAGGCTATAGGCAGGGTGTAGGTCCCCCTAGGCAGGGTATAGGCAGGTATGGGTCCCCTAGGCAGGCTATAGGCAGGGTATTGGTCCCCTAGGCAGGCTATAGGCAAGTATAGGCAGGGAATAGGCAAGGTATAGGTCCCCCCAGGCAGGCTATAGGCAGGGTATAGGTCCCCCAAGGCAGGCTATAGGCAGGGTATCGGTCCCCCTAGTCAGGCTATAGGCAGGTATTGGTCCCCTAGGCAGGCTATAGGCAGGGTATTGGTCCCCTAGGCAGGCTATAGGCAAGTATTGGCAGGGTATAGGCAGGTATAGGTCCCCTAGGCAGGCTATAGGCAAGTATAGGCAGGCTATAGGCAGGTAAGGTCCCCTAGGCAGGCTATAGGCAGGTATAGGTCCCCTAGGTAGGCTAAAGGCAGGGTTTTAAAACAAAAAAACCCACTTACCTGGCTCTCCGCTGCTCCGCCTCACGGGCGCTCTCCTCTTTCTTCTCGGCACAGACGGGTGATGTCATCAGGCCGCGCACGTAGCGTGATGACACATGCTGCCTATGCCGGAAACTCCGGACAGCCGCGAGTCTGCTTGCGGCTGTCGGGAGTCCACTGCGGAGCAGGGAGGGCTCGCTCTCTGCTCCGCAGTGCTATCTCTTTACCTGCATGCGCTCCGGAGGAGTCGCATACAGGGGAAGAGATTGCTGACAGCGCCTGGCCCATTCATTCTTTCATGTACTCCGTCATCCTGGTCCGTTTGCAGAGAAACAGCCCCAAAGTATGATGTTGCCAAACCCATTCTTCACAGTAGCTATGGTGCTCTTTGGATGCAACTCAACATTCTCCTCCTCCTGTGTTTCTACCAAACAGTTCTACTTTGGTTTCATCTGACCATATGACGTTCCCCAAATACTCTTCTGGATCATCCGAATGCTCTCTAGCAAACTTCAGATGGGCCCGGACATGTACTGGCTTAAGCAGGGGAACACGTCTGGTACTGTAGGTTCTGAGTCCCTGGCGGTGTAGTGTTTACTGATGGTAGCTTTGTTACGTTGCCCCAGCTCTCTGCAGGTCATGCACTAGGTCTCCCTGTGTGGTTCTGGGATTTTTTCTTAAACGTTCTTCTGATCATTTTGACCCCATGGGGTGAGATCTTGCACGGAGCCCCAGATCAATGGAGATTATCCGTGGTCTTGTATATCTTCCATTTTCTACTTATTGCTCCCACAGTTGATTTCTTCACACCACGCTGCTTGCTTATTGCAGATTCAGTCTTCCTAGCCAGGTGCAGGGCTACAATTTTGTTTCTGTTGTCCTTCGACAGCTCTTTGGTCTTCACCTTAGTGGAGTTTGGAGTGTGACTGTTTGAGGTTGTGGACAGGTGTCTTTTACACTGATAAGTTCAAACAGGTGCCATTGCTACAGGTAATGAGTGGAGGACAGAAGAGCCTCTTAAAAAAGTAGTTACAGGTCTGTGAGGGCCAGAAATCTTGCTTGTTTGTAGGTGACCAAATACTTATTTTCCACCATAATTTGCAAATAAATTTTTTCCAGATCAGACAATGTGATTTCCTGGATTAGTATTCTCATTTTGTCTCATAGTTGAGGTCTATCTATGATGTCAATTACAGGCCTCTCTCATCTTTTAAAGTGGGAGAAGTTGCACAATTGGTAGCTAACTAAATCCTTTTTTTTCCCACTGTATCAATGTATTTTAGCTGATATCTGTGCACTTTTTATGCAGTCTACCAGCGGTGGGCTTATTATTTCTTGGCTCCAATAGACCTAGATATCTTTTATTAGGGCTGTAACAGGCTGCCTAGACTAGGCGCGTGAACATGGCCACGTTGTATTCTTTAATTTGGATGCCGTGGAGATGAGGAGTCACGGGTACTGTCCTTCAGTGTGACGGGGATGCACATACCTGTGGGACCAAAGGGGACGTCCTTTGCTACATCACCCACAAATGACAGCTTTATTGGAAACAATGCCTTGTGGAACCACATGATGAATGCCACACAACTCCAGGCACATTTAAGGGAAATGAGAGACAACCCTGGGTCTCCTCAGACTATTCGTAACTGTTTACATCAGCGCTATCTGAGTGCTAGATGACCAGCATCGGTACCTGTCCTGGCTTATGCATAGCGCTCTCCCCGATGTCTCCAGCATCGTTGGTGACCATCATTTCTGCTCAGAGTGAATCGATTACCATCACTGAACAACATTGAGGACCTCTGATCCCTTGTCCAGCATAGATACTCCCTGGCCCATGCAAGACGATGCCTGTGCCTGATGGTGTGGTTAGGTACCCTTTCCGGTTGTCTAACAAGCAGACCACGCTGATGTAAATGGTTATGAATGGCCTGACATGACGCTTATTTGCCTTTCAACTCCCTTAAATGTGCCTGGAGTTCTGTGGCATTCATCATCCAGTTCTACAGGGCATTGTTTACAATGAAGTGGTCATCATTGTGTGATGTAGCCAACGGACATCCACTTCTTTGCCTTTTTGTGACTGTTCCAGTCTCTCTGTATCTCTGTTGCAACCTGCTGATGACACTCTGACACTCTAAGCTCAGTGGCCATTTATGTCTGAGAGCATCCTGCTTGAAGCCTCGCAATGACGTGGTACTGTTGATCAATTGTAAGGTGTTGTCTTCGACTCATGATGTCAAAATTGTAATTCAAATTGATCCCCTAAATTTATTGGGCGATTCAGGGCTCATACACCTGTTGTGAATTTTGGCATTAATTTCCTTGTTAGAGATCAGCAAGTTGTGCAAAAAGTACTGAAACACTGAACAGTTGAACAAGTGCATTCTAAAATTAACAGATTATCTTATATAGTGCATTTAAAAAAAATGTTAATCCGGAAATTTCAATCAAAAGTCAAATATCCCTGACTTTTTGTGAGTTGTGTATGTTCAATGGGGTTTTTAGTAGGTTAGTAGACTTATGTTTGGTGGTCTATAGCAGACTCTTGAGTCTTTTATTAGTGTTTTTCCTTCATGTATATCCACATTTTTCTTACACATATGTTTCTGTAGTGTGGGTATTAGACAGGACTTAAAGTCAAATCCCTTATCCCTTGCATTTCTTATAGTAATTTCTGAACAAAATTTTAGGCTATATCTCCACCTCACAGAAACACGTACATTTTTTCAGCGGTTTTTGTTTTATAAATGCATTATGCACAAGACATTATTGGACAGGAGCTGAGAAGCCAGAGTTCGAGCGCCCTCTATTGGATGTAACAAATCCTCAATTTGCTTCTAGTTCACTGAATCTTCTCCGCTCCTTTCCACATAATGCTTTGTGATAAGCAGATGCTTAGTGGAGGGCAAAAAGGCAATCTCAAAACTCCACACACCTAAATGGTACTCTCCCCAAGGAGAGATATTCCTCTTTCTGAGCCACTCATTGCCTCCTACACAGCTAGCCAATATCGCTCTGCTCTACACTGATGAGGGGCAAAACCCTAAAACAGCTGTATGTAGATGAGTGATACTGGCTTGGCTAATATCCCTTTTTTTTTTTAAAGATTCATCAAACAAGAAGCAAATTGAGGATTTGTTGCATCCAATAGAGGGTGCTCGAGCTTTTCAGCTCCTTTCCCATAATGCATTGTGATATGCAGATGCTTAGTGGAGGGCAAAAAAAGTCAATCTCAAAACTCCACACACCTAAATGATGCTCTCCACAAGGAGAGATAACTTTCTGAATCTTTACTCAACAATGTTTAGCTAAATAGATGGGACTTGTGGTCCAAATTTGCCCATGATTAGAAAAAAAAAAATACGGGTTCCTACCCCACTCCCATTCCAGATACAGCACTGTCTGGTTCATGGGCTATGTCTGGTACCAATTCAAATGATTTAACCACAGCCCATGGATGAGAGACCATTTTTTTTATCTCTCGAAAATATCTAGACTCCATTCCGATTTTTGTGTCACTTAAAGTTTAGTAAGAAAGAGTCAACCATTTATAGAAGTGGTAATCTGATAGCAAACTTTGTACCATCCCCTTTAATTCAGCTTTTTTTTATTTTTATTTTTTTACTTTTTTTGACAGGTTGTTTGCTTCACAAATGACCTATGTTAATTGCTCCTCTGCCAGTTTATTTTTATTAATGTAGTATTATACCTGGGGTCACGAAATCTATTCTTATACTTGTACTGTTTGTGTTGCCTTGTATTTCATGTTAGCAATCTGTCATCCATATACATGCGCTGTGTAAAATTGGTTTTACATTAAATATAATAGGATATTTTCATTGCTTCTGTAAATCATACCACTTCAAACCTGGCTTAAAACTTTGATAAATCTATTTTTTATACCTAGTGTTGATGAAGTGCCTGAAGTGTAACATATGGTTAGTGGCTCAGGGTGCTTGGCAAGAGGAATCACCCTAAAGGTCTTAAATTTTCGGTGTTAAACAAACCTCATATCTTAAAAACCAGCAAATATGTTAAAACTTTGAAATGAAGATATAAAATACAGCTTATAGTGAAGTGTGTAAATGTGGCATAAGAAGGAAGATGACAAGATAAGTAGGATCTTAAATCAGCTTGTAACCTTGTCCAAGGGCAGATACTTTACAAGTGTTTACAGCATTAGGCTTCTAGTACTTAAATGTATAGCAGTATATCAATGCTGGTCAGAGAAACCCTCTGTAGATGGCCTGTACTGGCCCATGCAAATTCTGCCAAGCTCTAGAAGTCACCTGGATATCATTTATTTTTACATTTATATGCACTACCAAATCTACTTTGATCTACATTCTTATAAAAAAGAAGGAATGATATGTAGACCCTTTGATCTCCATGGCGCTTCATGGAATGTATATTCATTGGAACGACCCTCCTAAATGGCTAACACCACAGGGGTGGATAGGCTTTTGCAAATGGTGCAACAGTTCAGATCATAAGCTTTGGTACACTTGTGGGGACTGCATGTATCTTGTATAGCCCTGTATCCCTGCCGGCTGTAAGAGGACAGAAAGGAGATCCTGCTGCCTGCTTTAAACACATATCTTTCAGCCACAAAGCCAATGCATTGTATTCATCGGCCAGCAGCAAGTCAGATGATTCCGACCGAGAAAGCTTCCTCTTCCCCAGCTGAACAGTACATATTCTGATTAGGGGCCGTTTACACGGCAAGTGCCAAATACCGGTCGGTTATGCGACCAGTATTTGCACTGTTTTGCGTCCGTCGCCGCGGGGGTGGGCGGCTTTTCTCCGCGATGAGCGAAGAAAAGCCCTCCCCCTTCACATTGAGAAGCACACATTCCGTCCGGAAACCGCCGGGCGGAAAACCCGTGCAGTGGGGACTGCTGCACGGGTTTTCCATAGAGCCCAGTTTCTGCAGGTTTTCGGACGTTTTTTCAGGCGGTCTGCAAAACCGCAAACCGCCTGAAAAACCATCCGAAAACCCGTGCAGTGGGGACATGCCCTTACAGCTCCAAGATGGGCACTTTCTCATGTTAAGAGATAGTCCAACCTGTGCTAGTTTTGTTACCTCCGGACAGCAACATTCCAATAGAGAACCCTATCATCCCAGCCCTCACCCATCTCTTCAACCTATCACTAACCTCTGGCATCTTCCCTTCTGCCTTTAAACATGCTACTATCACCCCAATCCTTAAAAAAACAACCCTTGACCCCTCCTGTCTGTCCAACTATCGCCCCATCTCACTGCTCCCTTTTGCTTCCAAACTCCTCGAGCAGCACGTCTATCTTCAGCTGTCCTCCCACCTCTCCTCAAACTCTCTTCTAGACCCACTACAATCTGGTTTCTGACCCCACCACTCTACCGAAACCGCCCTAACCAAGGTCATTAATGACCTAGCAACTGCTAAAGCCTCCCGTACTCTGTCCTTCTCCTTCTAGACCTGTCCTCTACCTTTGACACTGTTGACCATTCCCTCCTGCTACAAATCCTCTACTCCCTCGGCATCACGGACTTGGCCCTTTCCTGGATCTCCTCGTACCTCACTGATCGGACATTCAGCATCTTCCACTCTCGCTCCACCTCCTCCCCCCGGCCTCTCTCTGTTGGTGTCCCTCAGGGGTCAGTCCTGGGTCCTTTACTCTTCTCTCTTAACACTCTTGGCCTCATTCAGCTCATAGCATCACACGGCTTTCATTACCACCTGTATGCTGACGATACCCAACTCTACATCTCTGGCCCAGATGTCACCTCTCTTCTCTCCCGGATCCCAGACTGCCTATCGTCCATTTCCTCCTTCTTCTCCTCACGTCTCCTAAAACTAAATGTGGAGAAAACAGAATTCATCATCTTTCCACCGTCCCACTCCACCCCTCCCCCTGATGTCTCTATCTCAGTCAATGGCTGTACACTCTCACCTGTTCCGCAAGTCCGCTGCCTTGGGGTAATCCTAGACTCCGCTCTATCTTTCAAACCACACATCCAAACCCTTACCTCTGCCTGCCACCTCCACCTGAAAAACATCTCTCGCATCCGCTCATTCCTCAACTATGACACTACAAAAATGCTGGTCCATGCCCTTGTCATCTCCCGCCTAGACTACTGCAACATCCTTCTCTGTGGCCTCCCGTCTAGCACTCTTGCTCCCCTTCAAAACATTCTCAACTCTGCTGCCCGTCTTATCCACCTCTCTCCTCGCTACTCCCCTGCCTCTCCCCTCTGCCAATTCCTTCACTGGCTTCCCATTGCCCAGCGAATTCATTTCAAGCTACTAACCATGACCTACAAGGCTCTCCATGACCTCTCCCCTCCATATATCTCTGCCCTAATTTCCAAATATCTCCCCTCACGCAATCTCCGCTCCTCACAGGACCTTCTCCTCTGCTCTCCCCTTATCAGCTCCTCACACAACCGTCTCCAAGATTTCTCCCGTGCTTCCCCCACACTCTGGAACTCACTGCCCCAACACATCAGACTCTCCTCCACTTTCACCAGCTTCAAAAGCAATCTGAAAATTGGATTGCCTATAACCTACACTAACCTTGCTGTCACTACATCCTCCACAAACATGTCTGCCCCCACCTTCTGTCTCTTTCCCCCTCCTTGTAGATTGTAAGCCCTCGTGGGTAGGGTCCTCTCTCCCTCTGTCGTGCCAATTGTCATTCATCACTTATCATTGTACTCGTTTGACATATGTTATGTATGTAACCCCCTTGAATGTACAGCGCCCTGGAATCAATGGCGCTCTCAAATAAATAATAATAATAATCCCGTGTCCCCTCCAGAACTTCCTCTTGCTGAATGCTGCTGTGCTCAAATCGTCCTGAACCCCCACAAATAATGTATAACTATATGGCACCAGTATATAGGGAGTCGCATATAAAGCATAGGCCTCTAACATCCAAACTTTCACATATCTCTAAACTGCAAAGTGCTGCGGAATATGTTGACACTATAAAGATGATTATTATATCCTGCTCGCACCATTGCCATATATACTTGCAGTTCAGTTCCCACCTGGATTAGTAACCATACATTGGTGCCTCTTTCTAGATACTGCTTTCCTATTTTCTGTGGCACACAAGATTAGCCCAGGGTACCAAGTAAACAAGTTTTGGCTTTTTGACAAAAGCCTTTGACACCTTCTTTTGACCTAGTAACTACATGCTCCTGCAAGAGCAGACATGGGGAGACAGGGTTTGCACCTCCACCCAGGTAGCATTTTGCTAGATTTGGGAGAATCACAATCCATGGGACTGTGACTTTCCTTTGTCCAGAGAATCTCTAATGATCATAAATGCTATCTGTCCACAAATAAACCGTGACATCACTGGAGCATGCCAAAACCTACATTTATGGGATGCCATTAATTGCCGACCATAGACTCACATTGTTAAATGAGAAACAAATATTTTTCTTTTTTTTTGTTGCAGTCCATGATATGGAATTGAATAGAATACTATGTCCTTTTTATGTTCTTGTTTTCATTTTATTTTTGATGGTATGCTGGGATACTATTTTGACCTCTATTTGGCCTTTAAACATGTCTGGCATGTACATTGTATGCTTCCCAGCATACAAACTAAGGCTTTGTTCACACGGCAATAATCGCGGGACGTATTTCACCTGCAATTACGCAGCGTGCTCAGGAGCGGGGGGGCCGGCAACCTGCCGGCCCCATACACTTTCATTATTCACGGCGCGTATACGCGGGAAATAATTGACATGTCACTTCTCTCTCCACTCAGCGTATTGTGCGAGCAATGAGAGGAGACATAATCCATAATTCTCTATGAGAACTGTGGATTACCGTAATGACTGGGATGTGTCTCGCCTTGTATTTCGCGCAGTACGGAACGATACACAGGGCGAGATCGGTCCCAGTTTCAGGGCAACAACGATGGTCCTGACAGGCCCGTGATAAGTAGCTGTAAGGCCGGGTAGTGTGCGCACGAAGGTTTGAACCTGTTCGAGTGCCAATACAACCAGTCTGGCTCAGGCAGATCACCTTTAACCTTGTCTGGCTGTTATAACTGTTATACACCTACGTTAGATGCGCAAGAATCATAAATGTGTCTACTTCTATGAATATGGTGCAACACGCTCCCAGAACACCCCTAATCTTTGGCGCATGTAAAAATGTTGTACAGGCGCTTATCGCACTGAAGTTTGGAATGCTACTGTTCATACATCTATAGAACAGGGCTACTATAGCTGTTTGATGCAAGATAGCTGGTGCAGCCCCATTCATTTTCTTGGTCTTTAGTTTAGTCTTAAATATTGAAGGCATACTTTAGTACATCCAGAAATGGCTCTGTAGCCCCAATATGACAGACATATAGCGGTGGTGGGGAAGAATGCTGACAGGTGCCCATTAAGAGACAATGGGGAAATGGTAGATATGTCTAGGCTATGTTCACACGACGTAATTGCAGGGCATATAGTACGCCCCACAATTATGCCGGGTGATTTGGGAGTCGCACTAATACGCGCGTACTCCCGCAGCGCAGGGTGGCTGGCAGCCTACCGGCCCCACAGACTTTCATTATTCGCGGCGTGTATTGGCCGCAAGTAATTAACATGTCGCTTATCTCTCCGCGCGTAGAATATGATCATATTGTACGAGCAGGGAGAGGAGGCGTAATCCATAGTTCTCTATGAGAACTGTGGATTACCGCAATTTCGGCGCGCATCTCGCTCGTTTTAGAGCACAAATTAGCCCGTGTGAACATACTCTAAGAGTGAATCTTTTGATTCTGCCCCTTGCAGCCAATCACAGTACAGATTGAGAAGGAACGGGGAGACAGTAGGTGCGTCTTGGAGTAGAACTTTTGATTTGGCCCCTAGCAACCAATCACAGTGCAGATTTTATTTTTTCAGAACCTTTAAAAAAGAAAAAGAAAGGTAAGCTGCTCTGTTGGTTGCTCTGGAATAACAAAGACAGTTTTTTTGTAAAATAATGTTGGTAAATGAGGCCCCCAATGATATTAATGACATGTCAATAGGAACTGGGATGCAACCTATGTCCTGAATTAAAGGGTCTCAATGGTCCTTTACACTTCAGTCCCTATACTGGAAATATGACAATGTAGCCATGTGCTAGGATCCATTTGTTCTGGACAATACTTTGTGTCGCAGATTCTGGCCCACCACTGATTTAGGCTTTTGACATTTGACAGTTCAGAAAATACTGTAATAGGAAAGCCACTTGTGTTATATGAATGTCTGCCAAGGGCAAAAGTTTTTGGAAACCAATACATTGTAAACGTAATAATAACAGTGAATGTCTAATTGGTTGCTCTGGGTTTTTGTGCTTTGTTGGAAAATAACCCGAGGGTTTCTGAGGTAGTCTTCTCGAGTACAAAGTCAGATGAAAAGAGTTCCCTAATACGGTCGTGTTTTAGTTATAGGACATTAAAATAGTACATAGCATTTCTATCACTAGTTTGTTTACCCGTAGGAGGCGCATCAATAAAAGACATTATAACTTATGAACTTTTACTTACGATATAATGGAACTGTTTTTATTCCTATGGTGGATACATTTTACAGCATACATGCTACTGTGTGTGAAGTGTCTTGTAGGAGACGTAATGTATTTTTTTTTCCATTTATATAAATAATAATACACAGTAATAATTTCCTTTTCCAGGCTACCTAACGAGGCTTTTTGATTTCCAAAAAGTCCCTTAAAAACTAGCCCGTTGCCTTGTTTTCTTAATAATGATGGCAAATTATTCTGCGGTACATGAGGACGCTTAATGTCAGAGAAACAAGACAAAAAGTTTTAAAAATGTATAAATGTCAGGGTATAAATGCTTTTGAAATTACACGCCACTGAGTGGGCTGATGAAAGCTACAAACAGAAAAAAACATTGTAATTGTTGTGATCCGTTGTGTGTGCAAACCGTCTGAAAAACCGTCCACAAACCGGAGCCGTGGGGACCTGCCCTAATACTTCAATAACAGTTTGTTGAGGTATGTAAGAATATAAATTAACTACATCGCAAGTGACCCATGTAAAAGATTTTTCCCATACTAATTATTCTAGATTATTTAGAAATGAAACGCTGTCTTGCAAAAAACCTGGTGTATTTTTTACACATGTCCCGTAAAACTTTACCCATTAGCTTAAATTTGAAGTGACTGATCCCATACATGATACAATGGGTCTCATTTTACTGGGGAATACATTTTTTCATGTACCTTTGGTACACCATAAAAAACAGGTACTACAGGGTTTTACTCCTATTAAGTAATCTCTTTCCTTGTTTGTGATTACTCCTAACACTCCCCCTTCATATAATAGGGTTTTTAACTACCATTGGAAAATTTTTGTGGGATCCTCCATAATTTTCCTGTATGTTGTTGCATCCTCCAAAATCTTCAATATTTGTTTTAAGTACAGACCGGGATCTAATACCACTGTTCCCTCTCCCTTTCTCTGCTTCCTTTATTATTAAATTAATATTTTCTTTTAGGCTATGTTCACACGGCTTATTTCGGGGCGTATTTGCGGATGTAATTACGTCCGCAAATACGTCCCGAAATAAGTTTCAAATAATGAACAATTAGATTAGCATTGATTCCAGTGGAAAATACGCCTCGTCGTTCACATTAGGCGTATTTCCGCAACGTATTTTCGCCATGTAAATACAATAGTAAAATGTAGTCCCATCACTTATTGAGGCGTATTTCGTGACATAAATCCCCGGAGTAAAGAATGGAGAGTGTATTTACGACGCAAAATACGTGACACGTATTTGAAACGTATTTCAGGACGTATTTGCGGATGTAATTATGTCCGCAAATACGCCCCGAAATAAACCGTGTGAACATAGCCTTAGTTCTATAATGGCTAACCATTGTTTACATGACACATTAGGTTTCTTTTACCTTTTGGTTCTTTTTTTGCTGTTCAAATCTTCCAATAGCTCTTCTAAGTCCCTTTCAATATTCAGCTGGAACATATCCAATTCAGGTACTCTGTATTCCAAGGGGTAGTATTTTGGGTTAATTTTTTTTTAGTCCCGGATTTTTTTGTTGACGATTTTTCCTGTAACGATTGTAGTGTTAATATACGGTACTCATTTGTTCTTCAAAGAGCTTGCCAGCATATACATTTTGCATTTCCTCCACTTACCTATAGTTTTCCTCTAATTTTCTAATGACCTGAAAACAATTTTCTTTTAATTGTCAGCAGTCTTGCAAATTTCAAATAGATCCAATCTTTGTCTGGTACGAAATTCAATCATTTTTTTTAGAACGTCTAACTGCGGTCTAGTTACAACTGACGGAGAAAGCATAACAACACTATTTATTTCTTCTGTTTGTATTTCTGTCTCATTCTTGTTTGATATCTTTAAGCATTTTCTTCCTCCTCTTCTAATATGTTTTTTGAATAGATTTTTTGCTTACTTGTTGTCCCTCCTACATGTCTCTAATTTATTACCGGTCCATCACTTTGAGACGTTTCTCCTTCTGTGTGAGTAGGATCAGAGTCAGTGTCCAAGTCATTATTAGTGCAAGACAAAATATTTGCAAGTAATGGAGAACGGAGTATCTTTAGTAGCCAAACGAAATAACACTTTAGGAGATATATTATCTACAAGTACATTTCCCCCAAAAGAAAAAGATTTCTTTCAGTCAAAAAGGATGATTCCCTTGTGGAGGAACACGTTGTTATATGTGTCGTCTCACACAGAAAAAAATCCATGTTTTAGACTAGTAAGGAAAATTTTTTTTTAATATAGTTAGTTATTTGAATTGTGACACTGATCATGCGATATACGCCATAGAGTGTACACAATGTCAATTAATGTATGTGGGATGTACAATACGTAAAATTAAAACAAGAATTTCAGAACATATTACAGCAATTAAAAACAGACATACCAACTCCTCAGGAGCGGCTAAACTTTTTATACAAAAACATGATGGGGATTTAAAGTACTTTTCTTTCTATTGATTGGAACATGTTTAAAGCAAAAAGAAGTAAGAATTGGAGACAGAAAGTATGTAATAGGGAAGAATTTTGGATTTTAAACCTAGATACAAGGTATCCAAAGGGATTAACTTCAGAAACAATCTGATATATATATATATATATATATATATATATATTTACCTCCCCCATTTTTTTCTCTTTTTTCCTTCTTTTCTCCTCCCTTTTCCTTCTTTTTTTCCTCTCCTCCTTTTCCTTTCTTCCTCTTCTTTCCTTCCTTACCGTTCCAATTTTAGCAATAGGTCTAAATTTTATTTGTATATTTTTAACTTCTTTCCCCCCTTTCCACTTTTCCTTCCTTTCCTTTCTTCCTCCTCTTTCCTTCCTTACCCCTCCAAATTATTTGTATATATTTTTTCCCCTTTCTTCCATTTTTCTCCCTCTTCCCCTTTTTCCTTTCCTTTCTTCCTCCTCTTCCATTCCTCCTCTTCCCTTCCTCCTCTTCCCTTCCTCACCCTCTCATTTAAGTAATTGTAAAAGGTCCAAACTTTATTTATATATATAACCTTTAGCATTAGAAGTAACGCAAAGAGTTAATAAGTTAAGACCTCCCAGAATTAGGGTGGGGTTAGTTATGCAGGTTTGCTTTTAAATGTGTTATTATATGAAAATAGACATGCTGTGAGTAAGGGCAATGTTGCCGCCCGAAAACGTGTAAGATTATAGCAGGTTTTTTTACCTGCATTTGTATTGCTTTTTAATATGGATGTGAAATAAAAGACGGTGCCGGATGTCTTTTGAGTTTTCTCAGAGGAATTGCATTTGCACTTTCTCTTAACCATGTTCCAGGCTGCTGTTTTGTACATATAGAACTTCAATGGGATGTCAGTTAAGCATTTTTGTAGATTTTTACTAAAAGAAGATAGTGAAAACAATATGTTGGGATTTTCAGTACAGCAAAATGTTTAAAAAATTCCCATCTATAACATAAATGAGGGGGGCTGCAAATTGCTACGAGCATTGGCTTACATGTCGGAAACGACGTGTTTACAAGGCTGCACAAAATTAAGTAAAAAAAATTCTTTATTAGGAAATCAATACTCACATAATCAGATTTAATAAATACACAATGTCCATTAGATTAAACTTGTCCCAGTCCTTGAAACGCTAAAACAGGGGTGCACAAATTATTTTCTTGTCCAAGGACCACATTATCATATTGTTCCTCTCCCAGGGACATTCCGTATCAAGTGATCCAAATATGAATTTTTTCATTAGGCTGTACCAAGATAGCGGTTTCCCCACTTCTTGCTTGGGGCCAGAAGTGGGGCAAACGAGAAAATGGCAGCGATGGAGGCCTTCACAAGGCTTCCCACTGCCATGTCAAGGCATCGGATCCCCACGGTTACGCAGCGGGGACTCCGATCACAGTGAAGAACGGTGCGCGGCACCGGTTTTCATTCATTTAGCCACTACGGCTGTCTTTGCCGCGGCATCTAAAGGTTAAACAGCGTGTATGGGCGGCGCCCCCTCCCGTGCTGTAACGGCCGGGTATTAGCTGTTAACACCCGGTGGCTGTGTGGCAGGATCGCTCTGCGATCCCCCTGCAAAGCCCCTTAGCGACCCTGGGACGTACTCATACATCCAGGGTCATTAACGGGTTAAGCTTTGAATCATCTGATTTTGTTTATGTGAGTTTCTTCTTTTTTTCTTTTCAAATTACAACTTATTGAATTCAACATCTATATGCAATAAACACAAAAAAACAAATACCGTTAGTGCCAGAATAAATACATCTTAATCATCATAACACAACTTGCTCGGCATTTTCAACCTGAATTCATTGAACAAACCAAAAGAAAAAAGGTGATCATATCCTCAAGTGTGATTTTCTAAGTAGTTTAATCCTAACTATATGTTAAAAACAAGATTAAAAGAACCGTTTTTTTAACACCTATTTATACATGTAATAATTTTTTTTATTATATCACTAAACATGTCATTTATGAAGTGTTTAAGAAGAATAGTACAGTAGTTAAATCCTCGTTCTATAAAATATGAACTAATCAAACAATTAATAGCACGTTTTTAAACTGGCCTTTTATCATCAATTTGTCACTTCTAGTGGGTGAAATGTCAGCTTACTAGCAGTGGCCACTTCCTTTTGTGTCAAAGAGTATGTGCGGCCTGTCATGGTTATCTGTCAGTTAATATCTGATTTTTGTTAATTTTTAAAATGTCTGGTTTTCTTGGATACACAAAGGATGTCGCTGGACCAGAAGGATGCAAAAAAGTTTAATTCTACATTTTCATTTTCACAATCTTTGGAGAGTACAGTAGCCAGCCACCAGCGCCGAACACACTCACCATTATTGTAGCACACCGTCTTCTTTGATGTCTGTGTAGAGACTACGGTTTGTTCAAGAGTGAACATGTCAGGACATGAAAGCTCTGCGTTTTGCGTCCCTGTGAGCATCCACTTCTGTGATGCGTGTCTGGGTCCATCTGAACGGACCCAGACACGCATCTTAAAATTAGCAGTGAGTTTAACACTGCCGACAATTTGAAACACGTAATGCCGTTCACATGAGTGATCGCCGATGCATATTTGCATCGTGTCTGTCCGATGACAGAGCGCATCCGAAAGATGCATCGGACAGATGCGATGCAAATACACATCGGCGACAGCTCATGGGAACGCCGCTGCGTGTTTCTCATTGCTGGCAGTGATAAACTCACTGCTCATTGTTAGATGCGTGTCTGGGTCCGTTCACAAAAAGCAGATGTTCACATGGACACAAGACGCAGTGTGAACATACCTTTACTTCCTGACTCTGCGGTGGGCAGATACTTCACATGATTGACAGAGCTGCTGGCCTGTCATTTGCTCTGCATTCACTATCTACCTCTGTTCATTCTCAGGTTTAGCCCTAACAAAGCCTTCTCCTCTGTCCTCTCCTGCTTCTAAACTGTAACATAATAAAATAATACAGTAATATCTAAAAATCATGGATTATTTGGTAAATATAGAACCCACACTTTTAGACCACAAGCTGAACAGATCTGAATTCCAGATTTTCAAATTGACACTGAAAAAAAAAATATTTCTAAATAGGATCCCATCGTGATCTCAACTTGAAATTTGGAATTGATGTGGCTAGGAGCATAGCAGGCACATGTGCATTTTTGGAAATTTTAAAATTAAATGTTTTTTTCAGAAATGCGTTTTAAAATTTTGCGTTTGCATTCACATGGGTAAAAAATTAATGAAGGTACTCTTGTGACATATCTCGTGAAAGCCTTTACAGTTCTGAGTAGAATGGTGTTTATTTTGTTTCTCTATCTTTTTTCTAGCCTGAGTTATGATGAGAAATGTAAAGGCAGGCAACACTCAAATTCACACTTTTCCGAACTTTGAAAATCAATTAAAAATCAAATAAAATTTCTAGAATTTTTTTTTCTTCACATTTTGTGTTCTGTGACACTACTACCAAGTACCAGAGTCTCATATGAATTAAAACTTTAAAGGTAAAAATCATTGGTTCACTTGACATGGAATGGCCCAAACCGCAATATAGGCAGTCCTCAACTTACACCATTCCGACCGACTTACATCTGTCCCCTAGTTACAAATGGAGACTTATAGGGCATGCTGGCACTTGTAGTTCCATGTTCCACAGCAGATCATAGCTGTGGAACGACAAGTTCCAGTATGCCAAAGCAGCACATGAGGTGAAATCCTTTTAACACGGGCACAAACAGCAAAACAAATGTAAAAACCCTTCCCTGCACTATCCAAAACGGAAAAAAAAAAAAACTTTTGTGCAACTTGCTGATTTCTAACAAGTAGCTTAATGGCAATGTTCACAACAGGTGTTTGATCCCCGAGTCACCCAGTAAAAGTAATCAATTGGGATTAAACAGTCCTCCTCATCATGCTGTTCACATTTTGACATTATAAGACCAAGACAGCACCTTACAATTAGAAATGGGCGAATTTCTCAAAAATTCGGTTCGCCGACTTTGCCGAATTTTCTGACAAAATTCGTTTCGGTCCAAATTACTTCGGGGCGAATCGCGTTAAAAAAACAGCTATTTCCAGGCTGCAGAGAGCCTGTAGAGTGCTGTAGAATGTTGTGCCATGCTTAAATATGCAGAGGGAGCTTGGTTTGGTCTTCATACAATGCTGTGTTTTAGTATGATACGTACATGACTGCTGCCGCTCTTAGAATCGCTTCACTATAAAATTCCCTGGCCACTTAAGAGGGCAAAACTGACCAAAAAACTGAAGCGGGAATGTTGCCTGATAAAGTCATGGCAGCGCCAGCTGGAAAAAAACAAGCTGAGGGCTAAGATCCTACCATTGCATCAAAGAACACAGTAGTAGGTTACCGGAGCCACCACAGATCGCAGCACAGCAAGGGGACGATGGAAATAGCCACGCCAGGGAGCGGAATCTAAGTAGGTCCCAGTTTTCACCAGAGCCCGCCGCAAAGCGGGATGGACTTGCGGGAGTCTACTAGGTCGTTACCCCTGACGTGACTTTCTTGCGGTGGCAGCCGAGGTGTAGCGAGGTACAAAATCGTAAGGCAAACTCGGATTTGGGGACAAGTGTAAGGTCAGGCCAGCCGGCAAGGATCGTGGTCAAGGGACGGAGGCAAGAGGTATGGTACACGGATATGACAGAAGAGGCTCAAGGAGGAGGCTGAGGCGGCTTTTCCTGTCTGTAATTTGGACATACGATTCTCATTCTTCATACTGAAGAAGCTCATCCAAAGCCAGTTTTACAGCACTTGCTTGTGCTTCACTATTCCAGTTTTGTTCTAAATTCCATCACTAATGGCACCGAATGCAAAATAAGCACCTAAAACATTCCCTGTATTTAGGGTCTCCTTCAATTTAATACGCTTAATTTCAACAAATTGGTGTCACGCAGAAACTGGATTCAAACTACCACGTTTATACTTCATAATAAACAGCATTGGAACTTTTTTAGGTATTGATGAAGAAGCTGATTGAGGTTGAATTGTCTTGGCCAAAAATGGTTTTGGAACGTTAGCAAACTGACTACGGAGGATTTCCCTATAGTATTTGAGTTTGTACTCCCTCTCAGCAGCTGGAAAAAAGGCTCCCATTTTGGACCGGTAGCGAGGGTCCAAGAAGGTGGAGAGCCAGAAGTCATCCCTCTGCCGGATGGTGACTATTCGGATGTCACTAGCCAGGCAAATCAGCATGCTGCGGGCCATGTGCGCAAGTGATTCTGAGGGACTCCCTATCTCCATTGTATACTGCCACAGTGCTTGGGGGACAGTGGCACAATGACAGAGTGTGGAGGGCACGGCAGCAGCCACAGCAGCAGCATGAGGTCAGAGAGTGGCACAATGGCACAGTTTGGAGGTGACGGCATCAACAGCAGCAGAAGTATGAGGTCAGATGACACAGTGTGAAGGTGGCACAATGACAGAGTGGAGGTGACGGCAGGAGCAACAGCATGAGGTCAGAGAGTGGCACAATGACAGTGTGGAGGTCACGGCAGCAGCATCAGCAGCAGCATGATGTCAGAGAGTGTCACAATGACCAGGTGTGGAGGTGACCGCAGCAGCAACAACAGCAGCAGCAGCATGAGGTCAGAGAGTGGCACAATGACACAGTGTGGAGGTCACGGCACCGGCAACAGCAGCAGCAGCATGAGGTCATAGAGTGGTACAATGACAGAGTGTGGAGGTGGGTGGCAATACCATTGGTGGTGGTAGGCAGATGGAGAAACTGGCAGCAGATGTGAGTCATCATGCGGGTGGCGGCATCAGTATAGTAGCTGAGTCAGGTAGATTGAAACCTAACTCATTTCTCAAAGTTTTGGTGAGGCATCATGGCTGATGTAATCTGACGCCTAAGGCATTGGTGTGTGGAAATCCTGGCCGATCCACGCCTGATTCATCTTGACAAAGGTCAGTCGTTCCACATTTCCCGTGGACAAGCGGGTTCTCCTTGGGGTAAAGATGGCCCCCACTGCATTGAACACCCGCTCTGATGCCACACTACTGGCCGGGCAGGACAGCTTCTCCACTGCAAACTCGGCAAGTTGCGGCCACACATCCAGTTTGGCTGCCCAGTAGTCCAGCGGATCTTCTAACTGAGGTGGCAGAGTGCTGTCCAAGTAGGCCACCACCTGTTGGTTCAGGGTCTGCTCCAGGCCCTGCTGCTGCTGGCGTGTGCCCTCCTCACTAGGCGGGTGAAGGAAGCTGCTCATCAGCTACTCCTGACTTAGGTTGCTGCTGATGGAGTTGGTACTGCTCCTACCTCCCCACCTTCCCACAGCAGCTGCGGCAGTGGTAAGTGAGTCCTGAGGAACCCCCCGGTCAAGCCTGTCAGAGGATGGACAATGCCGCACTTAGGCAGTGGCCAACTGACTACGGAGGATTTCTCTATAGTATTTGAGTTTGTCCTCCCTCTCAGCAGCTGGGAAAAAGGTTCCCATTTTGGACCGGTAGCGAGGGTCCGATAGGGTGGAGAGCCAGAAGTCATCCCTCTGCTGGGTGGTGACTATTCGGCTGTCACCAGCCAGGCAAATCAGCATGCTGCGGGCCATCTGCACAAGTGACTCTGAGGGACTCCCTGCCTTCATCTCCACTGTATACTGCCACGGTGCTTGCGGGTCATCTGCCTCGTCTTCCTCATCTCCATCTACCTCCTCCAGCTGCTCCTCCTTTCCTGTCACCTGGGTAGAAAAACCACTCATTTCACCAGACAATGCTTGTGCTCCAATGTCCTCTTCCTCCTCCTCCTCCAGTTCAGTCCCCACCGGACTCACGTGGCCGCGAGATGTATTCCCCATGTCTCCAGTCCCCTGCCCAGACAGATTTTTCAGCATCTGTTCCAGGACATGAAGCAGTGGAATGACGTTATTCATCCCGTAGTCCTGGCGACTGACAAATAACATGGCCTCCTCAAATGGCCTCAGCAAACGGCAGGTGTCATGCATCAGCTGCAACTGGCTGACATCATAGTTACGCAGGGGAGTACTCCTGTCTGCCTGGATCATCAAAAAATCGTTAATGGCCTTTCTCTGTTCATACAGTCGGTCCAACATGTGCAGGCTGGAATTCCAACGGGTGGAAACATTGCATTTTAGCATATGTTGGGGAGGCCGTTCTGCCGCTGCAACTCAAGGAGGGTGTGCCTGGCTTTGTAGGAATGGATGAAGTGCATGCACAGTTTCCTGGCCATTTTCAGAATCTTCTGAAGATCAGTGGAAGACTTCAGGAACCTTTTCACAACCAGATTGAACACGTGCGCCATGCAGGGCGCATGGACCATCCCTCCTCGGTGCAGCACGGACACCTTGATCATCCCATTGTCCGTCACCATGGTTCCGATTTGCAGCTGGCGCGGAGAAAGCCAAACATCCTCCCCTGTGTAACTTCGTTCGCCGAGGCAAGCCAGGTGTAGAACTGCGTGACACCGCTGTGCCCTACACATGTGGTATGATGGAGCAGTACTTGTGGAGGCTGATATGGTGGTGGTGGTGGAGGAGGGGCGGACATTGGCGCAGGAGCAGCAGTTTGACAACATGGAGGAGAAAGCGGCGTCTCCTGTCCAAGTTATTGTTGTGGCTGGGCAGAGAGCATATTCACCCAGTGGGCCGTAAAGAACATGTACTGGCCCTGACCGTAGTTACAGCTCCACACGTCCGCGCTGCCGTGCACCTTGGAACAAACCAATAAGCTCAAGGACTGGCCCACCTTCTGTTCTACATATTTGTGAAGGGCTGGTACTGCCTTTTGGAAAAGAAATTACGGCTTGGAACTCTCCACCTCGGCTCGACACAGGCCATTAATTCCCTGAACGGTGCAGAGTCCACCATTTGGAAAGGGAGGGACTGCAGTACCAACAACTTGGACAGGAGCATGGTCAGCTTCTGCACCTTAGGATGGTTGGACGCATACTATTGTCTCTTTGCAATCCCCTCGTTGAACGACTGCTCGCGCCATGAGTAGTGAGGAGCAGGAGCGTCTGGACTGGGAGATGATGTCAAAGAGAAACAGCTCCCTTCTGCAGAGGTGGTGGAGCCTTGACTGGCTGCAATGGCTTGCGTGCCACTGGTCGCTGCTGCGGCGGCAGGATGGACCACCACATCTGAGCCACGTTTCTCCCAGGTCACCGGATGGTGAAACTGCATGTGTTGACGAAGGGCCGTGGTGCCAACGTTAGCTCCCTGGCCACACCACTTTCTACCCACAGATTCTACATATGCCCATATTCGGCTCCTCCGGTGTCTTAGCAAAGAACTGCCACACCGCCGAGTAGCTGATTTTACCGCCAACGCTCCGCACTGAGTGACTACTACCGCTGCTGCCTCGCTGAGCCCCTGTACCGCTACTTTCATGGACCTGCGAAGCGGGTTTTCTACCCCGTGGCTGCTTGGCTCCTGACCTCGCACTGCTGCTACCCTGCTGACTCACCGCCACACTACCCACTTGCTGGCTGCACCGCTGTCTGAGGCGCAAGCTGACGCCCTCTTCTCCTGACAATGATGAAGCCCTTGCTTCACCCGGCTCCCAAGTGCGGTCGGCTACATCATCATCGATTATTGTTTGATCTTCAATGCTGTCCTCCTCAATGGTCTTGATATGCAGAGGCTGACCCCTCACAACATGACCTCCCATGCCACTCTCCACAGCTATACTTTGCTGCCTACTGCAAGAAACAGGGGATATTGGCCCCATTTCTTTGCTGCCAAGTAGCTGCTGACTGTCCTCCTCAAATTGTTCATCCTCGCTATATAGTGGCACTGAGCCCAGACCACATAGTAGAGCTCTGGCTGAGGGAACCGGATGGGACAGAGGCGGGTTGAGGTCAGGTGAGGGCCGCTGACCTGCTCCCGGACCTTGCCAACTAAGGGTTGTTTCTGACGTTCCCACCGACTCTTGGCTGGGGTTGTCAGATATCATCTGGGAGGAAGTGGATGACCTAGTCAACCAATCAAGAACCCTTGGGTTGCTGGTTAACACACGGCCGCTAGATGACACCAGCAGTTCTGGCCTCACCAAGTGGCCCCTGCTGCGACGTCCCCTTGCTGTGCTGCGACCTGGGCCTACTCCAGGAATGTTTGTGCCACTGCCACTCGCATGTGAAGAGCCTGCCACCTCTCTGTCTGACATACTGTTTGTTCAAAAAGGTTTAATGAAGATATCTGTATATGATAAATACACACCCTGTATTTGACTCCAAATGAACCCACTAACAAGCTTGGGTAACCCTTGGATATAAATTGCGCTTCACAAATGGGCAGGAAAAATTTACTTCTCTGTGCCGTTTAAAAACTCTGTGTATTTTACTGAATAGAAAAGCGCAAGCAGGCTTAATTAACCTTGGGATATGAATTATGCTACAGGCAAAATTTCTTCTTTGGTGTTGAAAAACACTGTTTGTTTTACTGACCACAACAGCAGAAAAACACTTAATTAACTCTTGGATCTAAATTGCGCAAAAGAAATGAGCTGCCAAAAATTACCAGCTATGTAGCATGTTTAACAACGTGTATTTTACTGACCACAACAGCAGAAAAACGCTTAATTAACCTTCGGATATGAATTATGCTACAAGCAAAATTTCTTCTTTGGCGTTTAAAAAACCCCTTTCTTTTACTGACTACAATAGCACAGACGTTTAAGTAGCCCTTGGATATAAATTGCGCAAAAGACATAAGCAGCCAAAAATTAACTGGTATTTGGACTGTAAAAACGCTGTTTCTTTAACTGAATACAACAGCAACAACAGGCTTAGATAACCATTGGATATTCAATGTGCTCCAGAACTGAGCAGATAGCATTAAAATGTATATGAAGCTGAATTGGACGCACACTGGACTTCAATTTCAATACCCCACAAAATCAAAATTAGAACGTAAGAGAAGCAGTCTCTGAGAAAAGCTGTGACACCCGCCCCCAAAATTCGCTGTATAAAAGGTCTTTCTTTTGTGTGAGATCTAATACTGGAGCTGCAGCAGCTACAACACAGAGAGAGGAGTGTGAACTGCCAGCGTCGCGTCCGGACTTATATAGTGCGGTGACGTCACAGAATCCTTCCGGTCTCTGATTGGCTTCATCTCTACACAATTATTTAGGCTACTCCTTTCTTCCTCCCAGACTTCTTTGCCCCATGTAACGCCATGTGCTTGCAGCCATTTTAGCAATTAAAAACACGCTTTCTGCGAATTACCCCAAACTTCGACTTCGTTCAGAATTGAAGTTTTCCTGAAATTCTAAACGAATTCCACTTCGTTAGAATCGATTCGCCCATCTCTACTTACAGTTGTTCAACAGTACCTCACCGAGGCTTCAAGCAGGATGGTCTCAGACGGAAGTGGTCATTGAGCTTAGTGTCACAGAGTGTCATCGTCAGGTTTCAACAGTGATGAAAGTCGATTGATTCTAAGCAGAAATGATGGCCTCCAAGGATGCTGGAGACCTCAAAGAGAGCGCTATGCATCAGCCAGGTCAGGTACAAGTTATATACCCTTGTCGATCATCTAGTGCACAGACCACGCTGATATAAACGGTTACCAATAGTCTGACATGACCCTTGTTTGCCTCTTACCTCTCTTAAACGTGCCTGGAGTTGTATGGCATTCATCATCTGGTTCTGAGGTGCATTGTTTACAATGAAGTGGTCATCAGTGTGTGATACAGCCAAATGACATCCACTTCTTTGCCTTTCTGTGACTCTTCCAGTCTCTCTGTACCTTTGTTGCAACCTACTGATAACACGGACACTTGCTGGGTATCCACTTGAGCCTGAGAGTATCCTGCTTGAACCCGCGCAATGCAGTGGTACTGTTGATCATTTTTTGGGTCTTGTCTCATGATGTCAAAATGTCAACAGCATAATGAGGAGGACTATTTTAAATCCCAATTCAAATTGATCCCCTAAAGTTATTGGCCGATTCAGGGATCAAATACCAGTTGTGAATTTTTCCATTAAAGGGGTTTTCTCACTACAAAAATAATATCTGTGATGATGGGGACAGTAAAAATAAGCACTTTTGTTATTGGTTTGTATTATCTCAATCATTTAGTAGAGCAGCTTTTAGCTAATCTGTGTCTAGAGCTATTTCTACAGCCTGGTGTCAGGTCACGCCCCCTTTGATGTGATTGGTTGTCTGATATTTAGTTCAACCCTGGTCTGGACATGCCCCTTGGATGGGACACGCCCCTTGTGCTGTGATTGGCTGCCTGCACTCTGTGCTTTCTCCTGTCTGAACTGTGGAGAAAATGAAAGTTAAACAGGCTCCCACAGCTTTCTGTGCTGGCTGTGTCTGTTTAATAAAGGCTGCCTGAGCTCAGAGGGGGGAGCAGAATGCATTTCTTATATCTGTTTCATAATTTCAGGCTGTATGTATAACTGCTTACAGCAATACAGGTGCTCTGGTTACAGTGAGCTTGTGGAGGGAGGTGACAGCTTTCCAGGCATGAGAACTGACCATTGCAGGAGGTCTGCAGGGCTGTGACACCCTCTTCCTTCCCCTGCTCACACAAAATGATGATGATGATGACTCAGGAGGGAGCAGGGAGGGGGTATGATGATGTCAACAGTCTTCAGTGAGGGAAGATCCGCCTACTGGGAGGAGAGACAAGCCCCTGGATTTGAAGCTGTAAGGGCATGTCCCCATGGCAGGTTTTTCAGCCGGTTTTCGGTTTTGAAAGCTGTCTGTAAACCAGCTGTCAAACTTTATCACGGACCTCTATGGAAAGGTCCCCCCTACACGGATTTTCCGCCGATTGGTTTTTTAGACCGCCAGCGGTCCGAAAAAAACGTTGATCATGTTTATTCTTCCACCCGGTTTTCGGGCAGAACATGAATTTGCCAATGCGAAGGGGGAAGGTTTTTCTCCGCAAATTGCCCCAAAACAGAACAAATATCCGACCAGTATTTGCTCTGTGCCGTGGGGACATGCCCTAAGAGAGAGATAACCAACTCATGTCTTTGAAAGCCTGTGGTGAGACAAACCCTTTAAGATACTTGTTAGAGATCAGCAAGTTGTGCAAAAAGTATTGAAACATTGAACAGTTGGACATGTGCATTCTAAAGTTAGCACATGGTCTCATTTAGTTCTTTTAAAAAAATTTCAAGAAATGTTATGTTCATGCTGAGATTTCAAGCAAAATCCATATATCACTAACGTTTTGTGAGTAGTGTACATGGAAAGAACTGGTAATGAGACAAACTGTGGCAACAATAGGAGTGTGCCAGGTATAGCACTGTGATAGCACTGCACTGCAAAAGAGCCAGGTGTTTAACCAAGCTTTGGGAGTCGGCTGTGTCTTTGAAGAATGCTACATTCAATAGGTGGTGCTGGGGTCCTAGCTCTTTTTCTTTGAGCTTATTTGCATATATTTAGGGCTGTTCTCGCCATGCTGTAACATCACCATCAGGACTCTAGAGCCTGTTAGAGCTAGAGAGTTTGGGTGACATGTTAGAAAAGTGGCGTTTCCATGCCAGTTTTAGGCGCATTAAATCAGTGTAAAGTGCGCACAAAAGTCCGATGCTTCCAAAAATCTGGCGTCAGGTATACCTTGCATAGAAACTTAATCTGCCTTAAAAGGCGTATTGCACCTCAAAAGGCAAATCGCGTCAAAAAAGGCACATTGCGCAACTCACGGCATAACATTGGTAGCATATGTAATGCGCCTATCGAGGTGCATTGCCCGACGGATGCGCATAACATATGTAATAAGTGTGCCCGGCGTATAATGCGCCTAGTTTTGGTGTATGACAGTCCATTTACAACAAGAATATGGTGTCAAAAGTGGTTTTGGTGCAAAATAGATGAAAAAACCGGCGTTGGCGTGTTGGGACATGTTGCCCTTAGTCCGTAATTGGAGAATCTTGTGTAAACAAGCAGGAGATAAGAATTGTTCTAACTCTGAAGAGAAGCAAAATCAGAACAGAAGTTTATTTTGTAATAGTCTTTACTTACCTTTGCCTACTTGTATAAAGGTAATCAATTAAATATGAATACCCCTTAAAAGTTAGTGGAACATTAAAGGGGTTATCCATGACTTTTTAAAACCTCCCTACCACCTTCTACTGTGGTAAAATAGAAAATTAATCCATACTTACCTGTTCCATCACCACCGTTCCAGCAATGTAAGGCCCTGTTCACACGGCGGATTTGGCCACGGGTTTCAGCGCGGTTGCCGCGGCCACAACCTCGTCCAAATCGCGCCCCAAACTCGCGCCTCCCAACGAAGTTTATCAGCGCGGGTTTCGGTGCGGTTGGGGCGTGGTTTGCGGCGAGGTTTTCACCCATACATATTAATAGGCAGAACTAAACGTGCACCAAACCCACGCATCAACCGCGCCAAAAAGCATGGCGAAACCCACGCCGACACCGCACAGACACCGCGCCGAAGACGCGCTGCAAGAATTGACAGGAGACTTCTCACACACGTGCGGCCAAAACCGCGCTGTGTGAATAACAATGCGGTTTCCCATAGGAAACCATGTAATGAACTGGGGGCGTTTGGGGTGCGATTTGGACGAGGATTTGGCCGCGGCAACCGTGCCGAAGCCTGCGGCCAAATCCGCCGTGTGAACAGGGCATAAGAGTGTCAGTCCCTCACTAATGATTACATGTTCATTAATCACCTGGTGTGGCAACCAGTCTCTGGCCTCAGCAGTCACATGCTGACCACAGAGTCGGTGATTGGCTGCAGCATTATGTGATCCATGAATGTGACGTCATTAGTGAGGGACCGTTGGGGAAGGGGGAACACTGGAGCTCTGACAGCGCTGGAATAGTGTTGATAGGAGAGGGAAGTATGGGTTGATTTTCTGTCTGAGCACAGTGGGAGGTGGTAGAGTGGTTTTTAAAATGCTTAGAAAATCCCTTTAATGACTTGTCTCCACACACCATCAAGGTGCCTCTCTCTGATGAGGAACATTATCCCTTTTGAGCTATAAAAGGGTTAAGAAATTTAATGTATACTGTTGAGTTTCCACGTTGCTTCTGGCTAATTGTCTGGGGTTCGAGCCAAGGCACAGCCTGTGAAAATCTTATCACTGAGCAATTCTGCTAACAAAAAGGGCTTGACCAAGGTAGAAATCTCTATATAGCACCATCGGACGACATCAGGGTGCATAATGGTCCTAGTATACATTTAGTAAATAAGAGGCCTGTGTATACATTATTTATTATAAAAATCTGCTCAATATTATAGCCTGGGGTGTAGGACGTATTGTTAATGCTGATAGGCTGCTGTTTTCTATATCTACCAGTGTCAACCCAGATTTTAACCGATTAGTCATGTCATTTTAGACAGGCTGTTTGCTCATTTGCACAATGCACAGCCTTTTACATGAGGCTGTCAGGAAGAATGTCTCTAGCAACCAGTTGGTAAAGTAATGTATTGCTATATATTATGAATATGATGCATAGTCGAGTCTTCTAGTGGGACAAAAAGGTAAAAAAAAAAAAAATGGTGAAATAAAAAAAAAAAAAAAACATAAACACAAAATCTATATCCTCAATAAAAACACTTTATTTTGTGAAAAATACACAGAATTGGTTTTGCCACCTCTGGAACAATCCAATGTATAAAATCATCAGTTTATGTAATACAGCAGATGGCCAAAAGAAGAAAAAAAAAAACAATAAAAACTGTGCCAGAATTGTCGTTTTCTTTTTTTTCACACAGCTTTACAAAAATAGCTTAAAAAGTTACCACAAATCTTCTGCACCTCAAAATGATACCAATAAAACATCAATTTACCTTGCAAAAAAGTCCTTTCACGACTGTTAAAAATTATTTCTGTTTTTTAGAATATCTTGATACAGCTATGTAATTATCTGAGGGTTGAAGAGTAACAGTATGTTCTCACAGGATGGATATGATGCATGTCAATTTGCTGTTGTGGCTCTGCTTGGATTTACTGAAGAATTTCCCCATTAACTTTGAACTGTAAATAGAATTAAAGTTGGTCAAATAGGTTTTGCTTATATATAAGTAATAGTATATGTATTTATATCACTCACTGCCCCCCCATAACCAGCAGGTGTCAGATGTTAATTATAGCTGGCACCTAATGATAGCGGTCTGGATCGGATTGAACATAGCTCCAATCCCAGCCATTTAACTCTTGAGATGTAGTAAACATGACTGGCATCTAAAAGAGTACAATATGTGGCTGCTGTCCATTGCTCCTCCTAATTGCTTAGTGAATGCCCCCCTCTATAAGAAAATAAAAAATGAGCAGTAGCGTTTTTTTTTTTTTCAAATTCCACCCGACATAGAGTTTTTTTATTTGGCCCCCCAATGTTTTATGGGCTGCATAAAATAGCACCATTGAAAAATATAGCTCACTCTACAAAAAAAAACAAGCCCTGTAATTATGTAGACAGAAAAATGAGAAACATTATGGACGACCTGTCTGAAAATCAGTGTAAAGTGTGCCTGAAAGTCCGATACTTTCTAAAAACTGGTGTCAGGTATACCTTAATGCGCTGAAAAAGGCGCATCGCATCAAAAAAGGCACATTGCATGACTCGCGGCGCATAGCATTGGTAGTATATGTAATGCGCCTCAATAGGCACATTGCCCGACGGAGGCGCATGACATAAGTAATGCACCTCAATAGGCGCATGGTGCGACGGGGGCACATGGTTCATCATATTTAGGTGCATTACAAAGTGTCGTGCCCGGCGTATAATGCGCCTAGTTTTGGTGTGTGACAGTTCATTTACATCAAGAATATGGCGTAAAAAGTGGGTTTGGCGCAAAATAGACCAAAAAACTGGCATTGGCGTGTTGGGAAATGATGCCCTAAGTGTCTTAGAAAGCAAGGATGATAAAATTGAAATGAAAAACCAAAAATGGACCAATCCTTGAGGGTTTAAGGTGGTTTTTATGTTTCCATGTCCTCAGGAGTTCCTAGTTGAATGTCATGGAAGTAAGATGAGACTGGGTCTTAGGTAACAGATTAAGACCAGATATGCTGTAATTCTCTTGATTTTTCTATTTTTTTTTTTTTTTTACTATGTTGTACTACAATATTTTTTGTCTGTCTGTAGTGGAAACGCCTCCTAAAAATAAGAATTGTGTAAAACATTTACATAAATTTCTTTGATCTCCTCCAACCTTAGAAGCTAATGAGTGAATCCATGTGATAGTTTTTCTCTCAATTAGCACTCCTTTATAATTGTCTCGGTTTTTCCATCAATATTTCTTCATTTCATGTTGTTCCTCCAACATAACAATGGTGAAGTGTAAATACATTCAATCTTAGACAAATATTAAAAGTAAACTTGCGGTATCCTCCTGTCTTTAGGAGTGTACGATCAGTCCATGGGATGACCTTCCTCATTAGCAATACACAATAGGCAGCTTATGTGAGCAGCAGTACAGCACGTGTGTTGAGTGTTCAGCATAGATATTAAGGCGAGCAGGAAGGAGATGATTATGTTCAGCTATTTCTTTTGTTTGCTTACTGATACTCTTAGGGCATGTCCACACTGCACGGGTTTTCGGCCGGTTTTTCAGCCGGTTTGCGGTTTTTCCGACCGCCTGAAAAACCGGCCGAAAATGAGCACAATGGTGCTCTATGCAAAACCTGTGCAGCAGTCCCGACTGCACAGGTTTTGCCGTCGGACGGTCCGGCGGTCCGGCGCCAAAACATTGTAGAAGCACAATCTTCCGTCCGGTTTCCTGACGGAAGATGTGCTTCTCAATGGGAGGGGGGAGGGCTCTTCTCCGCTCATCGCAGAGAAAAGCCGCCCCCCCAACCCCCACCCCCTGCGGCCGTGGGGATGGGCACAAAACAGGACAAGTACCGGCCGGCAAACCGGCCGGTATTTGTCCTGTGCAGTGGGAACGCGCCTTTCTAGCATACTATAACAGTGGAGCCGATTTTAAATATCAATAACAAGAAATCCATTAGTCTGAGAATAAAACACTAACTCCTATCAAGTTATATACAACACTTGTTCCTCTATGAACTGCGCAGGATTGTGATTATATTCAGATTTATTTAAAGGTGTTTGTTTTTTTTTATATATAATCCATCTTGGTGTTCCTAGGCCCTCCCTTTTGTCCATTTTGGTGTTCCCAAGACCTTCCCTATTGTCCTGAGAAGCAGGTGTTAGCAGTAGCTGGAAAACTTTTTCTCAATCCAGAACACACAAAAATGTTGGATCAGCACTATAGCATGCAAAACATGGGCGCAGGCCTTCAAGAATTTGGACTCTTCTTCTCAATCCCCAGATGTCTGATCCAAAGAAATCCATTTTGGATTTTATACCTTTTCTCAATAGTGGTTTAGATGCTGGCGGATTTATAATTGTTCTGAGGTTAATATAATGTACAGGATCAATTCATGCTGTGTCTTTTAGTTAAGATTTTGGTGGGTTTATGCTTCTGTATCACAATCAATCTACACGTATAGTGTTACAGTATAAAGTATGGTGGAAGGCGAGTGCAACAAAATGATACTATTTAGAGACAGGCGGTACATTTCATGCTATAACTGTATTATTTAAAATATATTTTTTCATATATTGTATTAAAGTTAAGTCAGTCGTAGGTTTGTGCTTCTACACAGCAGCTAATCTGAACACATTGGGCCTTACGTATGAAAACTGTCTAACAGTAAGATGGTCCATTGCAACAAATCAGATCTCCGCTTTAGTTTCATATAGTGCTCTGGAAAAATAAAAGCTGAGCTCTGATTGGCTGCCATGGGCAACAAAGACAGTCTTACTAGCCGCCAGCCTGGGTATAAACCCAAGAGGTCGTTGAGAAGCCATGTCCGCCGGGGGTCTTACAAAGTGGAAGATTAGAAGTTCGTGGTCTTTGGGTAGTCTTACTCGCCAGCGTTCCCAAATGTACCCTATGAAAAGTTCCTACAGTCCCTGTGAGTGGGCGCACGACCATAAACCATGCCACATGTCAGTAGAGGGAGTTTGACATTTGGGACAGGCTCGGAGTCTGTCAGGGAGATTTCTCGACGGGGGGAAGGTCAAACCCCTAAAATGCGTTGTGAATAATTTTTAGATGGGTCTCTCTCCATGTCTCGCATATCACTGCCCTCCTAAGTCTGACCAGGCCCGCAAGTATTTTGTCGGCGAAGTTGGGGTCCCCAAAGAGCTTCTCCCATTTTCAGAAGGGCGAGGAACCCCCAACGCTAAGGTCCCAACCCCTCATGATCCGATAAATGGAAGAGAGGGTAAAGGAGGATCTATGGCAGTGCAGTAAAGGGTCAAACTTGTTAGAGACACATTCGTTAGATACATTTCTGAGTCTGGATTTGCAAAAGGAGAGAATCTGGAAAGCCGGAAATAGATGTGTGGAGGGGAGTTCACATTTCGCAATCACCTCAGTCAGAGATAGCCACCTTTTTTTCCACCTCATGCATTAACTGACCGGCAGGGCAGATTCCCTTGGCCCTCCATAGATTGAACATGGGATTATCGCGACCCTGGGGGAATTCAGGAAGTTCCCACAGCGGCATGCCTTTTGAAAGGGTAGACCCGCCTGTTTGCGGATTTGCTTCCACATTGCCAGAGTATCTCTAAAGAGGAGGGAGGTCTTAATAGATGGGGGAATATTGGCAAGCTTGGTATGCAAAAGAGCGTGAGGGAGCCAGGGATGGAACAATTCTTTTTCTAACTCGAAATTGGAGTAGCGGCTGGTCTCTCCGATCCAGTCAAGGACATTTCTGGCCAGGTAAGCAAGGTTATAGCCCCGTATACTAAACAGCTTATCTAAACAAATAGAGCTGCAGTATAAAGCATGGTAGAAGAGAAGCAACTAATCCTATGATGAGGAACGTGGTAAATTTCCTACTAAAAACTTTAATTAAATGACTTTCATCCATGTAGTGTCTTTAAATTAAGCTGGTGGTAGTTTTCTGCTTTTACACAGCAGTTAATCTGACTATAGAGCTGCAGTGTAAATCATGATGGAAGACAAGCAACTAACTGATCCTATGATGAGGAGTGTGGTACATTTCATACTAATATTATTAATTAAACAACTTTCCATCCATCCATGTAGTGTCTAAGTTAAGCTAGTGGTAGGTTGGTGCTTTTGCACAGCAGTAAATCTGAACATACAGAGCTGCAGTGTAAAACAGGGTGGAAGACGAGCAACACAGTGATCCTATGATGAAATGTGTGGTCAATTTTATACTCCTTTAAATATTGAAATAGATTTATACATGTAGTGTCTTAAGCTAGTGGTAGGTTTATGTTTTAACATAGCAGCTAACTTGTACATATAGAGCTGCAGTGTAAATTATTTTTGTAGACAAGACCAACAAACTGAACATATACAGCATACATGGCATAAACCACCTGACAGGGCAGTGACCATTCAGGGAGAAAGGAGATACTTTGATAACATGCAATCTAGAAAAACAGTGTTTGGTCTGCACATCCAAAAAGGTGTTTTATTTTTTTGGGTTTTTTTTGTTTTTTTTATATTCGCATAGGTGCACACTGGTGTGGCAGTAACATACAAGCACAATCCAATATCAGCAGCACTCTACTAGCACTAAAAACAATCAAAGAGAACATAGGAATTTTTGGAGCATTTCTGCTACTTTAAATGCATGGAACATTTTTAAGTTCTTACTTTACATTTTTGATCAAAACTGCATAAGCCCACCTGCCATCGGCAAGGCGACCTCAATACAGGTGGGAACCTCCGGTACATCTTATCTCTCTTGGTGCCTGTTCAGACCTCCACATTTCAGAAAGAGTATATTTCAGCTACAAGCTACCCTGCATTGATTTAAAAACCTGTGCAAAAAAACATTGCCTTGCCGATGGCAGGTGGGCTTACACAGTTTTGATCAAAAATGTAAACCGAGAACCTTAAACTTTTCCATGTATTAAAAGTAGCAAAAATGCTTTTTCAAAAAATGCCTATGTTCTTTTTGATTGTTTCTTAGCTAGTAGTGTGCTGCTGATATTGGATTGTAAATGATAACATGCATGCAGCTGGCCCATATAGACAGGATTCACCTCTATACCTATGGACAAATCTGATATCTACAGAAAAGGTTTCTACAGAACAAAGTGCTCCTGCCTTAAATTTATATATTTTTGCAGCTCTTGATCACACAGGAATTCCATTGGCTTGTCTGTATTTCAGGTTACCATCTTTTAGTTCGGGGCACATTCACTTCTCTAGTATATGTACAGTCTATCAGCACTTTGTTCTGTATAAGCCTTGTTTGTAGCTAGATTTGTCCATACATATAAAAAATGTGTCTGTTTGGACTAGCTGTACAACAAATCAAAGTCTCTCCCTCTCCCTAAGGCTATGTTCACATGGCTTAAATGCAGGGCGTAATTACGCTGTGTGGCGAGCAGGGAGAGGAGACGTAATCCATAGTTCTTTATGAGAACTGTGGATTACCGTAATGACTGGGACGTATTCCAGCCGTAATTTGCGCACTCCGGCGCATAATTACGGACTGAAATACGTCCAATTTTAAGCCGTGTAAACATAGCCTAAGAGTCACCACTTAAAACATACCTATCAGGTGGTTTATGCTGCCCTATCTGAGAGCAGGATGTAATAGAAGAAGAGAAGCTGAGCTCTGACATATAGCTTTATATGATTTAAGCAGGATTTATGAGTATGGGGGCATCTTGTTTAAACAATTATAAAGTTGGTGCTATATAAAATTTGAGTAAAAAGCAGAGAAAGACTGACTGGACTCTTTAGGAAACCATGAGAGTCCTGCTTACTCCATTGATTGACAGCTTTATCTTTATCAGTGTGTATACAGAGCAAACTATCAATCATTGTATGTGGGTGGAGTATTACTTTCACCTCTTTTAGTTTTTTTTCTTCAAATCATATAAACTTTGATATCACAGAGCTCACATTCTCTCCCTCTATCACATCAGATAGGGAGACATAAACCACCTGACAAGTTCGCTTTAAGTGGCGGCCAAAGGAGGAAAAGGGGAGACTTTTATAGGGTGTACAGCTGGTCCGTATAGACAGGATACACTTTTATACCTATGTGCAAATCTAGTATCTATAAACAGGGCTTTTACATATAAAGTGCCCCTGTCAGAAACAAGTTTTCTCACCATGCAGTTTCACAGAGCCACAGCCGGCTTTAGATTCGCACTTCCTGTTCAGGCTGTGGGTGGGTCTACAGCAGTGATTGCCATATCAGCTCTGTTATTCCTAACTTTTCCTGTTACACTGACATGACTGCAGGAGGTTTATAAAATGTAGTAGACAAGGCTACAGAGCTCTGAAGGCTGAAAGCTTGTCATTTAGTTAGGTTAACAAACTTAGTAGAGAGAAGTTTCTACAGGGAGTGACTTGGCATGGTCGAACTGACTGACTGACGACAGCTTGGATCAATCAGATAATAGGCAGAGATGAAGGTGGGGAGACGTGTTTGGCAAACCAAGAGAAACTTACTGTAGTGTAAGAGTCAATAAAATCTTCTTTATCTCCTGACCAAAGCAAAATCAAAACAACAATGTATTTGATAATACCCTTCATTTACCTTTACCTACATATTAAAAGCTAATCATGGTGGTGAGAAAATCTCTTTAAATTCATATCCTTCTGTAGCTCTTGATCCGATAGGAATTCTTCTGGCTTTTCTGTGTTCCAGGATACAATGTTCTAATTCATAGCGTTCAGTATATTCATTTCATATGAATAACGTGTGTATTGTGAAATGCTAGTAATTATGAATAGGGGTACGTTCAATTCTCGGGTGTATATTCAGTATATCAGCCTGTTACCTATAACATGAGCCCACCTTTTATGACCCCTTCATACCAATGATATTAACTCTAATATAGATATGATATGAACCTAATCGTGCTAAATCCTGGTCCCACTGGGGCAGCAACTAACTTTGCTTTTTAATGCTTTATTTCTGCCTTTGCCCCCTCAAAGGTTAATTTTCCATCTTTACTCTTTTTTGGCAGCGCACAGCCTGTTTTCCTTCTTCTAAGTTTACCCTCAGCCAATTTGTAATTCTAGAGTAGTAACACTTTAGCAATTTGCATTAAATGTCCTCTGTCCATGACCCCTGTGAAATGGAACAGATATTTTAAAACCTTAGTTCACAAGATCCGACCAAAAGTCATTTGCACAGTAATGATTTTGCTCAGGCACCCATGGGTGTAAGTACCGTCTACAGTACACCCACAAGATGAGCTCAGTAGGACAAAGAAACAAAATTACAAGATGTTACCCTTGCAGGTTTGCAATGTTATGTGCTGCATAGAAAATGTCCAAGTGTTAGGGCTTCAGGTTAGCTTGCAGCGTAATTGTTGTGCTGTGGCACCATCTTGTGGCGAGCTACTTTACTGTATGTAAAAGTGTATTCTTTATGTTGGATGTGTTACCCTGTTTCCCCAAAAATAAGACAGTGTTTTATATTATTTTTTGCTCCTAAACACGAGCTAAGACTTCTTTTTATTGGATGTATTATTTTTCTATGAACAATAATTCACATTTATTATTGAACAAAACATCAACCTCTATTAATATACTGTAGTGATTTCATCACAAACCTCAGCATAAGCAGCCAAACTCTGAATTGAATAAAAAAGAATGCTCTATGTCTTATTTTCCGGGGTGTCTTATTTTCGGGGAAACAGGGTAATGGGTATCCCATGTTTTTGCTTGTGCTAAATGTACTTCTATAATAATGAAAGCCATTGAGGCCCCATTATGCAAAGAAAAAGCCTATTATTCGTGAAAAAATAAAAATGTTATATATAGCAACGGTGCAAAATCGCTAAAAAGGGGCAAATAAATCTTAAGTATCTTTTTTGGTGTAATAAATTCAGTCCCTAACTGACCATATAACCATTTATGATACAGTCACCGCTACATTACATTTCTTTTCCACTTTATATTGTTTTTATTATGTATACAGTACAATTAAGTATATTTATAAATACAGTAGAATTATGCATAATATGTAAGTAGTTAATCCATTATTATGGACTTTGGCTAATAGTTTTCTAGATAGGATCCTACTGCATTGGTATAAGAGAGGCACAGTAGCAGAATTTTTATTACATGTATGTAAATTGTTTGGTTTTCTATTATTTACATAATAAATAAATATGGTATAAAGTTGACAATACTTTGAGTATTATCCAAATAACATCCAAAATAGTTTAAAATAGCAAAAACATGTGACATCGTGGTACATTTTTTGATGAAAAAGGCATAGCATCTAAAGGAGTCCATAAAATATATCACATTTTTAATTGTTTTCTTTTTGAATTTACAAGTTGAAGTGAACCAGTCACATACATTATGCTTCCCTTGCTGAGGATAGCCTATGTTAATGACAGACATGCTGTTTTCATTGGTCCTTTATTCTGTAAAATACAGTAGTTACAGAGCATTTACCACTCAAATACAGCAGCTTGCAGCCTCTTCTGCCACTTGAATTAGCCCATCCCATCTGTCTATAGCCACACCCAGTAACAGCTTATTGGCTGCTTTCTAAATATTCATATTAATGGGTAAAAACCGTGGGTGGGCGGGGCTAACACCTGCTTATGAATTAAGCGGACTCTTTTCTGGCAGAACAGACTGCAAACTGCCAGATTTGAGCAATAAATACAATAAAACTACAGGATCTTATAGAATAAGGGACACAGCGCTGGAAACAGCATGTCTGACACTACCTTGTCTGTCCTCAGCAAGGGGAGCTTGAGCTAAGTGACAGGTTCCCTTTAAGGGGTAGCTCTATTTTTAAAATCATGCACTGATACTTCTCAAGAAATGTCTACAACCTAATGAATGCTGTAGATTTACTGAGTTCTATTGTTTATGTCTCTGTAGCTGATCTTATATGAGAGAACCTGGCTGAACCGATGGAAGACAACTATTTTACATGAAGGAGAAGGAACAATAACCAATATAAAATGGAGGGGAAATTTTATTGCTTGGTCCAATAATATGGTAAGAGGTGTCGAGTTGTTATTTTCATAATTTCTTGTATACTAAATGTCATTAGCGAGAGATTTTATATAGTGTTATAATTTCAGTAAAGATATAGAATTTTTAACTGCGCTGCCTGATTCATTTGCTTAGATTTTTAAGATCTCTGCTTGATCTCATATAATAGAAACTTCCATTGTTTACTTCCAATGAATACAAAACAATGCTAGTACTGTCATGGACGCACACAAGCTCAGCGCGTTGTAAGACACAGGACGTCCAGTAAGTGGAAGAAAACAAAAGTTCCTACTGAAATGTAAGAAAAGAAAGTATGTTAGGTTTATTATACAAGTACATTTTTTGTTGTTGCTGAAGCTGTAATATCCTTTTAACTTAATGGTGTCATGAAACAAACAAGCTGGCATTCTATATACAGGCACCACATTTACTAAGAATGTCATAATTCTGTATACCACCATGGGCCATATCGCTTCCATTTTCAAATGTATCAGCAGCCTTTCCCAACCAGCAAAAACAAACAATTAATGATATTGATAAATAAGTACATCCCTCAACCATGTGTTTTACCAGGAATGGCCCTCTGGGTGTGTGACCTTTGACGGCTCATGGCACTTCATTCTCCTATTAAGTAGGGTGAGTTGCTGGTTGTCATGCATGTTCCAGCACATTTCAGAGACCAGCTGTAGAGAGAGCAGACTGTCAGGGAGGCACTATGCCTCAGTCACTCTCTCTTTGGGTATGTTCACACGGCTGATTTTGATGCCGGCTTTGGGCATCTTTGCACCCTAAACAGCATCAAAAGGGCTCTAAAACGCCCCCAGTTCATTTTCATTGTTCCTAGAACAGCATTGTAGTTCACACATGACCAGGGTTTTTTCATGCGTTTTAGGTGCTTCTTTGGGTGCTGTCTCAGGCACTGAAAGTGTCATGTCAATTCTTGAAGCATTTCCAACACCGAATATCATAATAGGAATCAATGGAGAACTTCAAAACCTCGGCGCAGTTCTATATGTGTTTTTACCGCTGTTTTTGCCCTGGCTATTAATTTGTATGGGTGCTTCAGAGAGAAAACAGTGTTGGAAAACCTTGTAAAAAAACATGTCTGAAAAGCGCCTAAAAAGATGATTTGGAAGCTGAAAATTCAGTGTCCAAATCAGCCACGTGAACTTACCCTTATAGCCTGTGTGTTGCTGTAAGTATGCTGCTGAAACCTTGAAGACCAATGCTCTGCTCTGTTACCAGCTGATACCAACTGCAATCTTGCAGTAAACTGGAAACCTGGGCAAGTAACGATCTACAGTGTTTAATCTGCTTCATGCTGTGGTCAGTAGAGATTGTATCATCTAAGGCTCCCTCTATCACCTGATCGGCCACTCTGCAATGCAGTTATGGGTTGATTTGCAGTTTTTATGGCAATCAGGGGCCTAATGATTCTCTCCAGGCCTGCCATTTTAGCATATCTAATAGGAGATCTGTAAATCAGCAATATCCTGTGATACAAAAGTATAGTAAGTTTGAAAAAGAAGTCATGCTCCTTGAACTGTTCATAAAAGTTACAGCCACAAATTTAAATCTGTGTTATGTGATAGAGCAACACAAAGTAGCAAGTATTTGTAAAGTGTAAAGAAAATGACGCATGCTTTTCCAAATTTTTTCAAATATAATATAAAACTGAAAACTGTGGTGTGCATGTGTATTCAGCCCCCCTGATTTCAAGGGGTACAATATCTCACAAAAGTGAGTACACTCCTCACATTTTTTACATATATTATATCTTTTCGTGAGACAACACTGAAGATATGACACTTTAATACAATGTACAATAGTCAGTGTACAGCTTTTATAACAGTGTAAATTAGATGTGCCCTTAAACTAACTCAACACACTGCCATCAATATCTAAGTGGCTGGAACAAAAGTGAGTACACCGCTAAGTGAAAATGGGCAAATTGTGACCAAAGTGTTAAAATTTTGTGTGGTCACCATTATTTTCCAGCATCACCTTAACTCTTGGGCATGGAGTTCACCACAGCTTCACAGGTTGCAACTGGAATCGTTTTCCACTGCGCCATGATGGCATCACAAAGCTGGTTGATGTTAGAGACCTTGCACTCCTCCACCTTCTCTTTGAGGATGCCCCACAGATACTCAGTAGGGCTTAGGTCTGAAGACATGCTTGGCCAGTCCAGAATCTTTACCCATTTTCTTTAGCAAGGCAGTGGTCGTCTTGGAGGTGTGTTTTGGGTCATGTTGGAATACTGCCCTTCGGCCCAATTTGCAAAGGGAGGGGATCATGCTGTGCTTCAGTATGTCACAGTACATGTTGGCATTCATGGTTTCCTCAATGAACTGTAGCGCCCAACAGCCGGCAGGACTCATGAATTCCCAAACCAAGATACTCCGACCGCCATGCTTGACTGTAGGCTAGACACACTTGTCTTTGTACTCCTCACCTGGTTGCCGCAACACACGCTTGACACATAAGTTTATCTTGTTCTCATCATACCACCACAGGAGATGGTTCCAGTAATCCATTTCCTTAGTCTACTTGTCTTCAGCAAACTGTTTGCAGGCTTTCTTGTGCATCATCTTTAGAATCGGTTTTCTGCTGGGATAACAGCCATGTAGACCAATTTGATGTAGTGTGTAGTATATGGTCTGAGCAGTGACATTCTGACCCTTCACCCTTTTAATTTCTGTAGCAATGCTGGCAGTACTCATGTCTATTTTGAAAAGACAATGTCTGGATGTGACTCTGAGCACGTGCAATCAACTTCTGTGGTCGACCATGGCGAGGACTGTTCTTAGTAGAACCTGGCTTGTTAAACTGCTGTATGGTCGTGGCCACCATGCCACAACTGAGTTTCAAGGTGTTGGCAATCTTCTTATTGCCTGGGCCTTGTTTATGTAGAGCAACAATTCTTTTTTTCAAATCAACAGAGAGTTCTTTGGCAGGAGGTTGCATGTAGAACTTCCATTAGAAAGTGTGAGAGCGATAACAAATTCAAAGCACTTGCTCCCCATTCAAATCTGAGACCTTGTAACATTGAGTCACATGACACTGTGGGGGGAAATGACAAATTGGGCACAATTTGTCCATTTTCACTTGGGGGTGTACTCCATTTTGTTGCCAGCGGTTTAGACATTGATGGCTGCGTGTTTTTATTTTGAGGGCACACCAAATTTACATTTATACAAGCTCAAATATTCAAAGCATGAGTCCATTGATCTTTTATAGGGCTAGATACTACAACTATCACATAATTAACTAGGTACCCCCAATAGGTCATTGACACACTCTCAAATCCAAATATAATTACCAAAACGAGCAAATGAGGGCAAAACTTGTCTTAAAATATTATCAATCTTTATTAAATACAAGTACTAAAAACAAAAAATGGGAACAAAGGATACCCTTAGGTTCAAGAATGTGTCTTATGTGACTCTTTACATCTCATATGCCTTGTAAGGTTTAACCTCAGCCTGGGTAACATGCAATAACAAAGTATTTATATGGGGGAAACACACATATTACGAATGATGGGGTCAGTCATTATGGGTATGTGCTCTTCACTATATTATATAGATAATACATTGTGGTTACCGCTTGCTGGATGTATATACTTAATATGGTGTGTGTTTCTCCCATATGAATACTTTGTTATTGTGTGTTACCTAGGCTGAGGTTTAACCTTACAAGGCATATGAGATATAATGAGCCATATGAGACAGATTCTTGAACCTAATGGTCTATTGTCTATTTATGGTTGGTGGTCATTTCTGGCTGTTTTTGGGTATCCTTTGGTCGCATGTTTTGCTCGCATGTATTTTTTTTGTTTGTTTGGTAATAAGTTATAAAAGCTGTACACTGACTACTTTGCATTGTACAAAGCGTCATATCTTCAGTGTTATCCCATGAAAAGATATAACATTTTCAAAAATATGAGGAGTGTACTCACTTTTGTGAGGTACTGTATGAATACTTTTGCAACCCACTGTATGGCAGTGTATTGTCCAAGCAATCTCATGTACAAAAAGTCCTCTATATTATTTTTTCTTCTTTTAAAGTCGACTTTTTTTTTTTTTTTTTTAAATAAAAATAAATAGGCGTAAAAAAATTATATTTAAAACACTAGCCCTTTTACAATTTATCATTTAAAAAAAATCAAAAAAATGAAGAAAATAAACAAAATAGGGGTCACTGTGTCCTTATGTGTCAAAGCTATTAAATATCACATTATTTTTCTAGTAAAGTGACAAAACCTATAAAAAAAAAAATGGTTTCACTGTATTCGGACTGACTGGCAGAATATAGTAACATGTCATTTTTGCTGGACAGTGAAAGCTACAAGGACTCCCTCAAAAAATAGCAGAATCGACAGGGGCTTTTCTTTGTTTCACCCCACAAATACGTTTCTCAATACACTATAGGGTAAATTACATGATGTCATTTATAGTACAAATCTTCCCACAAAAAAGACCTCAAAACATAACTTATAGTCAAATTCCCAATAAAATGATAAACCTGTTACGATGAAAGTGTATCAGGTAAACTGTAGAGCACCACGTGCCATTTGATCTGAGAGCTGAATTTTGCTATGAACGTGTGTGAGAATGGACTGAAATGCTATAGTGAAGTAACTCGCCATCACAATGAAGCAGGAGGCTACCAGCAAACCCAATTGCATATGGGGCAAAGGGTTGTCTTCTCCAAGTCACGGATGGGTGTTGGCGTGTCAGACGAACAACAAAAGAGAACAAACACCCTGCAGCCATTGCTGGAAGAACACAAGCTGGTGGTGGCAGCACTCTGGTCTGGAAAATGTTTCTGTGGCATTCTTTGTGCCCAATAAATCACGGGGAAGGCATTTTAACAGATTTGGGTATGAATCCATCCTTGCAGATTATGTACATTCATATATGCTGATTGTCTTCCCTTTACCAGCAAGACAATGCAAAGTGTCACACAACTAGAAATTTCCGACATTAGAAGAGCACAATTAATACTTCCAAGCTCTACCCTGACTCCTTAATTCCTCAGACTTGAACCTATTTGACCACCTTGATCGTTGTGTTTGATCCTTCCCCATGCACCTTCAGCAGCTGTGGGATGCAATCAGCATGGCTTCTGACAACCCATCAGGGCCTAATTGAGGTTTTCCGAGCCGTCTTGCTGCTGTCCGTGCGAAACACTGTGGTTACTCTGGATATTAGATAGTGGTCATAATAATGTGACTCGAAAGAAGAAAACATGTGCCATAAATGAAACATTACAGTCTTGAAGTCGGCAGTATCGTAATTGGCTTTGTATATGCTCCCTGCATCAAAGCTGGCATAGTGAAAGGGTTAGGGTTAAAGGTCTCCGTATCTCAGACACTTATGTATTTATTAAAGCACTCTTCATTCATTTCAATAAGAGTTCCAAGTACATCCAATCACAACGCTGGTCTGTACTTAGAACTCCTGTAGAACAGAGTGGAGTGTACTGCGCAGGTGCTGTCTGTTCTCTGTTCTGTATAGAGACTTTCTGGGGTCCGATTTTAAGATTGTTGTGGGTCTCAGAGGTGAGCCTAAATGTCTGAGATGGAAACACCCCTTTAAAGTTAGGGTTGGGGTTAGTGTTGAACTAACCATAGCCCTTGGGTTCCCCAGATGTGCTTCAGATGCTCCGTAGGGTTAGGGCTGCAGTCAGGGTTAGGGGCTTTTCTCTAAATCTGGGCAATTCGAAGTAAATAGATGAAATTTGGGTTGAATTGAACTTCGACATGAAACCAAAGCTTGACACTACTCATCAGAGAAGTGTTAGGGCATGTCCCCACGGCACGGGTGTGCGGCCGGTTTTTCAGACGGTTTGTGGTTTTGCAGACCGTCTGAAGAACCGACTGAAAACGAGCGCAACGGGCTTCAATGGAAAAACCATGCAGCAGTCCCCACTGCACGGGTTTTCCGAAAAACATTGTGTATGTACATTCTTCCGTCCAGTTTTCGGACGGAATATGTGAATGGGAAGCGGGAGGGCTTTTCTCCGCTCATCGCGGAGAAAAGCCGCCCCCCCGGCGGCCGTGGGGACGGCACTAAAACAGGAATAATACTGGTCGGATAAACCGACCGGCATTTGTCCATTGCCGTGTAAACGGGCCCTTAAGGGGCAGACTACAAGCATTAGAGAGCTCTAGTGGCTCCCATGAGTCACAGGAACAGGTAGAAAATTATTAGGGAGTCAGCACTATTGAAGCAGGAAAAATGAGTTTGACCCCTAATCTTTTTAGATCTGCAGTGCTAGTGTATCCCCAATACTGGCACATGTGCACAGCTTTATGACGTGGCACCTGTAGGATTGCCTACCTTTGAGAATACAAAGCACAAGGGATAAATTGCTCCCTTTTTAGCTAACACTGCTTGTTTTGATTTGCACATACATACACAATGCATCATTTTCTTTGTAGTAAGGTAAAGTATAATTGAGAATCTGATGAAAGGGTCTATTTATGGCTTTAGTTTCATGAGTTGCTTTTTACATTTCATGCAGCCAGACACTAAGCTGTTATTTAAGTGTCAAGCTGTGTAGTTCAATGTGAAGCAATAGGATCGCCACTTTCTGATCATTGGCAGTACCCTTTGTCTCGCCTTCAATCACATAAACCACAGCAGAGCATTGTGATGGCTAATCACAGTCTATGATCTATACAAACCTTGTCTGGTTTATATGAATAATTCAGTCCCGACAGGTGAAAAAGTATTGTTTCCAATGTGGAAGCATTTTTCGTAGCTTATGAACATTGTTTATCTGCATGTGAAAGCAATAGTTATTACTTACATCTCATCCAGCGTATTCTTCACCAATATATAATCTGTTGTATGATAGACTTTTACAGTAGTTCATGTCTATGATTACACTACTGCTATTGAGATTTGCTGTACATCCCTTATGACTTCCTCAAAATTGCCACCAATTTTTAATTAAGGATTGTTGTAATCATCGTCTTTGTACCGATTTTGGTGGTCAGCTCTAGCAGAAAGTTACACTATGATGTACATAACTGAAGGTCAGGTGAGGTTGTTGGGAGCCTATTAGGGCCGTGAAGACTGTTTTAGGTGTGGAACAAATTAATGAAAATGTGTTTATAGTAGATTTCATTTCAAGTATGTTGCCAGTTATAAGAAGACTTTCCATAAACGAACAGTATCATCACTAAGAGGAAACCTTGTAATAAATCTCATTAGGGAAATGTGCATTGTTCTTCTTTAATCTGTCTCCTTTTCTCCTAGTTAAGTTGAACTTAACTGGTTTGGCTCAAATCCCTTTCACATTGCTAGGCTCCTGCGAGCTACATGTGAACTGAGGATAACTACATCCAATAGAGTGAGCTGTGGAGATCCTCAGCTCTTTTCCCATAAGCCTTTGCTTTATGCAAAACAGTCAGTGACGTCTGAATGGCAAGTAAACCCTCACACCGACCAATTTATTGGTTCCTCTCCTCAAGGAGAGATTTTTTTCCCCTTTCGAAGCCACTCTTGCCTCTCATCCAGCCAGCCAGTAAGTTCTACACTGCACTGACGAGGGGCAAATACCCTGAAACAGCTGTCTGCAGATGGACTTAACTGGTTTGGCTCAAATCCCTTTCACATTGCTAGGCTCCTGCCCTCACACTGACCAATTTATTGGTTCCTCTCCTCAAAGAGAGATTTTTCCCCCTCCCTTTTCTCCTAGTCATAGGCTATGTCTCCACTGCAACGAAAAACGTTCATAAAGAGGTCCCATAGACTTTAATAGCAAAAACGTTTTGTAGTCTCCACAGAATGTCTTTTTTCTGCTCATTTTTGCTGCTGGTTGTTTTTTGAAACATGTTGCAAAAAAAACAGAGCATAGCAGAAATATACTATTGGAGTCTATGTAACGCGCCTGACATTTTTTGGCGCGTTTTGTACATGTGTCTTTTTGCAGAAGTCTGTAGAAATATATGCTCTGCATTAAAACGAGCATAAAAATCGTGCCAAAATCAGCAGCTTTTGACAGGCAGTGGACAAAAAACTCAGTTTTATGAACGTTTTTGGTATTTGGCTTTCATGTCGTTTTTTGTCCACTGCCGTATAGACATAGCCTTACATTACTAACAAAATCTGTCTTGATGGTTCCGTTTCACTGAGAGCTCAAGTTATAGAAAGGGGAGATAGGGAGAAGAGGCAGAGAGACATACAGTTGAAACCTGAAGTTTCCATACACACCATAAAAAGACACATGTGCATGATTTTCTCACTATCTGACATGAAATCAGAATAAACCTTACCCGTTTTAGGTCAATTAGGATTACCAAAATTATTTATATTTGCCAAATGCCAGAATAATGGGAGAGAGAATTTTTTATTACTTTCTGCAACGTCAAAAGTTTACATACATTTCATTAGTAGTTGGTAGGATTGCCCTTAAACTGTATCTTGTGGGTCATGTGTTTTGGATACTCCACAAGCTTCTCACAATAGTTGAAGGAATTTTGGTCCATTCCTCCTGACAGAACTGGTGTAACTGAGCCATGTGTGTAGGTTACCTTGCTCGCACCTGCCTTTTCAGCTTTGCCCATAAATTTTCAATAGGATTGAGATCAGGAATTTGTGATGGCCACTCCAGAACATTGACTTGTTTATCCTTAAGCCACTTTGTAACCAGTTTGTCATTATGCTTCGGGTCATTGTCCATTTGGAAGACCCATTTCTGCCCAAGCTTTAACTTCATGGCTGATGTCTTGAGATGTTGCTTCAGTATTTTCACATAATCTTCTTTCCTCATGATGCCATCTATTTTGTGTAGTTCACTAGTCCTTCCTGCAGCAAAACAACCCCACAACATGATGCTGCCTCCCCTGTGTTTCACAGTTTGGATGGTGTTCTTAGGCTTCCAAGCTTCCCCCTTTTTCCTCCAAATCTAACGATTGTCATTTTGGCCAAACAGTTCAATTTTAGTTTTGTTAAACCACCGAACATGTCTCTTCAGAAATGTAGGTCTTTGTTCCTGTGTGCATTTGAAAAATATTAGTCTGCCTTTTATGTTTTTCTTTTGGAGTAATGGTTTCTTCCTGGCAGATTGGCCTTTCAGCCCATGTTGATACAGTACTCATTTCACTGTGGATAATGATACAATCTTCCCAGCTTCCGACAGCATCTTCTCAATGTCTTTTGCTGCTGTTCTTTTTATTGATATGCACATGTTGGACCAAAGCACATTCATCTCTGAGATAAAGAACCTGTCTCCTTCCTGAGCGGTATGATGACTGGAAATCACCATCTTGTTTTGTACAGAGGAACGAGGCATCTTCAGGTATCTGGAAATTGCACCCAAGGATGATTGGTCCAGACTTGTCCAAGTCCACAATTCTCTTCCTTATATCTTGACTTATTTCTTTAGACTTTCCCATGATGTTACACACAGAAGCAGTGTGTTTCTGGTGTGAAGTAAAATACATCCACAGGTGTGTCTCTAATTAAGATGTTGCCAGTAAACCTGTCAGAAGCTTCCAAAGACATGACATCATCATATGTGCTGTCCCAAATTGTTTTTAAGGCATAGTAATCCTAGTGTATGTGAACATTTGACTTTGCAGAAAGTAATAAAAATCTAATAAAAATGCCTTAAAACATTCTCTCTCCCTCCCTCTCCCTCTCCCTCTCCCTCTGCCCCTCTCCCTCCATTTGGCAAATGTAAATAATTTTGGTGATCCCAATTGACCTAAAACAGGTAAGGTTTATTCTGTTATGTCATATAGGGAGAAAAACATGTACGTGTGTCTTTTTATATAGTCTATGTAAACTTCTGGTTTCAACTGTACATAGTGGATGAGGGCCTTAGGCAGTGTTCACACGGCTTATTCAAGCCGTAATTGCGGGACAGATTTCGCCCGCAGTTACGGCTTGAATAAGTTGCGGGGGTGCTGCCCGCCGGCCCCATAGACATTGCATTATTCACGGCGTGTACGCGCCGTAAATAATGTGCAAGTCATTTTCTCCCCCCGCGGCGGATTCGCCGAGCGCGGAGGAGCGACGAAATCCACAGTTCTCTATGAGAACTGTGGATTACCGTAGTTACTGGGACGGATTGGAGCCGTACTGCAGCACAAATACGGCGCACAGTACGGTTCCAATCCGTCCCAGAATAAGCCGTGTGAACGAGGCGTTATAGTGCACAGTGCTGGCCTTACAGCTACACTTCTCCTTATTGCTGTATTATGTCCATCATGCTCCTTCTTCTTGTGTCAGAGGCTCATACTTTTACCTGCTGCCCCTCTTCCTTTCCATATACGTGTTTGGGATGCTGTAACCTGAAGCAGGAATCTTGTCTCCTCTGCAAAATGGATTCTCTTAGTGATTTTTGAATGAGCGTGCAGATAAGAAAGCAATGGGGGAGGGGTAGACTTAATATACATTATATAAGTCTATATTAATAGACTTAATATAATATAAGAAGCAAGCATTTTTCTCTGATAAGTTGTATTACAATGTTTCTTACTTTTGCTTGTACTGTTGATTTATAGAAAGATGTATTTTATAATTGTGCACTTTAAAGGTTTTAAATAGTTTTATTTTATTTTTTAAATTATACTCTGCCTCTGTGACAGAGGGAAAGAGATGATATTTGGATGCACTCTGGGCAGAAGGAAAGCTCTTCTGCCTGAAAACCTTGGATCCTGGCCATCATGTGAATGTTATGTTAACACATTTCATCTACCTAAACATTATTAGGCTAAGTCTACACGGCATAGCTTTACCATCAGATTTTCGGTGGATTCAGTATTTTGAATCCGCTGAAAACTCGACGGTACACTTTGCTGCATAGACTGCAATGAAAAATCCATGCCGTAGTCTATACAGCACAGATTTTTTACCATTGGGTTTAAAATCCAGCAGAATATGGAACATTGGGCCGACCGCAGGCTTTACGCAAATCTGCGCCAAAAACCGTAGTCTTGCAAGTGTTAAAATGCTGTATGATTTTGGACGGCATTTTGGCACTTTTTGTATAGACTTTGCCTTACAGGCCAAATACATTCTTTCGTGGTAGCGGTGTTACTCAATGGCTGTGGTATCCTGCTTTAGGATAATGTGCCCTGCCATGCTAAAAAAATTGGAATGGGTTGAGTAAAATAACAGAGTTAAAAATGTTATCTTGACTTGTAAATTCCCCAGGTCTCAATCCGATCGAGCATCTATTCGGTGTGGTGTAAAGACAAGTTTGATCCATGGAGGCCCTTCTTACAACTTAACAGAACTAATAGGATCTGATGTGATTTGTGCTATTTTTTATTTATTTTATTTTTTGGTTTTATAAATGTTACACATTAGTGAAAACGGTATTGAGGTGCCCATGAGTGTGAAACACGGGGAGGTATTTTCACAATGCGCCTGGGCAGACTAGGTGTTATGTGTTTCTTTGTACCTACTTTCAGAAACTTTATGGCTATGAAGGTTTAATATGATTTTTTCATTTTCTGAATTAGGTTCTATATGTGCATGTAAAATATGTAAAACGTAAGTTCTTGGTAAAATACACGTGTGCCTTCAGTCACATAGAATTTAAAGGGGTTGTCTCACTATAGGTTTTCAGCCTACCTCAGTATGTCTGGCACCATAGGATTTTTGAATTCAGGGGCGTGTTTCTTGTCTGCCTCTTTTCCTCCCCCTTTCCCCTTCCCTGCACCTACTTCATCACCCTGGTGCTCTCTCCCAGTTCTAAATCTGTCATTCAGACTTGGCATTGGGATCGTGTGCTATTCAAACTAATTGAAAGTTTACTGCCATGTGCCTCCTGCTGAAAGTTGTACCTCATCCACTAACTACAGTGGATGAAAGAAGTAATCAACCTTACTGTGCCCGTCCTAGATCATGGAAATCCAGAGGAGCAGACAGCTCTCCTCTGACGACTGCAGTAACTTCTATACAGCAGGGGGAGGGGGTTTGCTGCCAGGGTTAACCCTGTGTGTGCCTGCCTAGATCTGCTGCTTACTGCTGAATCAGCTGCACTGTGCAGAGAAGTCTGTGGAGCTTTGTATGCTAATACAGCAGAGCAGGGGGGATGTAAGTGTTCCTACAAATCTCCACAGACATCTCAAGCAACAACAAACAAACACTGTTCTGTGCCATCCTCCCATCAGAACAGACACGGGGCAGCTGTACAGTGTGTTACTATAATCATGATGTGTCACTAATACAGCAGAGCAGGGAGGGATATGAACCGTTCACATGCCCCCCTGATCTGTTCTATTATTATAGTCAAAGCTCCACAGACACATCATGATTACAGTAACATACTTCACTGCTGTCACATCGTACTGACCACAGATCACCTCTGCTCTCCTCAATCTGTGTAGAGAGCAGGAGGGAACAGGCACACACAGGGTTAATCCAGGCAGCACAGCTACACAGACACAGAAGCAGGAGTAGAGCCCTCCCCCTCCCTTCCCTACAGAAGCATCACAAGTGGCCTCATACTGTGCAGGAGGGGCTCTGTGCTCCGACCTGTATTGAGAAGCTGTTCATGTCACCAGCACTGGCAGCCAGTGAGAGAAAAATCAACGGGTCAGTGGCTATAGTGATTTGAGGAGCTGATGCACTCCTACTACCAGGGATAACTCAAAATCAGTAGGACATTTGTATTGAATATATATTGCAAAGCTGCTTGTTTTTTTAAAGATCTTTTAATTAAAACCCAATCATTGCAGCGAGACAACCCCTTTAACATGCTTTCTTTTTTGTGTAACATACTGAAAACTTTCCCTTTAACCTTTTTAGGGGGTGAAAATACTAGATGTTATCACAAGACAAAGGATTACAAATGTGCCGAGAGACGACACTAGCTTACGTCCTGACATGTACCCCTGCAGCCTCTTCTGGAAGGATAACCTGACTCTTGTAATTGGTTGGGGGAAATCTGTAAAGGTACTTTAAAAACGAAAAAATTCACTTTTTAAGTTTCACGATTTAAAATCCCCTGCACAGGTCATTTGTAACTAGCTGCAAGCCCAGTGTGCATGAGGATAAGGAGGGAAGCGTTTGTGTCTGTCCTTTAAATTAACTTCTTTAGGAGCTCTCGACTATAGCCGAATGTGCTTGGCTATATTCAGGAGCTCCTATAGAAGTTTATGGAGAGGACGGCTGCAAGTGGCGCCCTCCTCCTCATACATGCTGGGCCCGCAGCTAGCTGCCAGTGACCTGTGCAGGGGATTTTACCTTGTGGTAAAACATCTTTAACAATTTCAGTGTTGAGTTTCGATCTGGTTACTTATCTTTCAGTAATTTTATATTGAATGTCAAAAACTCTGTACTGATTACTTTCTTTACAGTGATTGGAGTAATCCGAGATTTGTTTTCTTGCTCCTGTTCATGCTGCCGGCAGTCACCACTAGGGGGAGCTTGCGATATAATGTATTATTATTGAGTTATTGAGTGCCTAGCGAAAGGGTAACAATGTTTTAAACTTTTGGCCTTTAGGCTTCATAGCTCACCATCCACTATAGCTTTGAACATGAGACTACCATCATTTTATAGACAATCATCTTACCTGTCTTATACATAACTTTGACCTGCAACTATTTAGCATATGCTTAGTTATACAGATTTTTGTCATGTAATTGCATTGTTACTGTTATTGTTTTGCTCCCGATGGTGGAACAATTTTTTCTTCTTGTATACTACAAATTATAACTTGTCCTCACATTCCCTTGTCGCTCAGTGTGTTATTAGGCTGATTCCCAAGCTATATGTCATTAGTTCGAATGAAGGAGCAGCCATGAAGAAGATATCCCAAGAAATGAAAAACCGCATCATCCAGCTCATTAATAGTGGTCTCTTGACCAAGAAAATTGCAAACTGCATCATGTGAGGCCATGACCGCTGGAAGAACAGGAAATGAAATCCATCCAATCATTCCAAAGCCAAGAGGTGACATCCAGGCAAAATATAAGTCAATAAGTCGACTCATCACAAGGTCTATCAGTTCTGGCGCAACAAACATGGCTGTGGAGGTGGCTCATATGCCTTAAGAGTGAGATCACAGACGTCCATGCAAGCACCATGTGACACGCATTATACAAATCTGAAATGGTGGCCTGAAAAAGGTGAAGAAACTTCAACTACAATATCATCATATGAAATGTCAGCTTAAGTTTACAAAAAAGTATGAAACGTGGACATTAGAAGATTGGAAAGGAGTAGTTTGAAGCGATGAGATGAAAGTCAATAGACTGGGCTCTGGTGGGTGCAAATGGGTCTGGAAGAATCAAGGGAAAAGGGGGCTAACAGATCGAGAAACCCGAAGGAACTGTCAAGTTCAGTGGAGGAAGCCTGATGAAATGGGTTTGTTTCACAGCCACAGGGGTTGAACACTTGACTAGGATCAATGGTGGTCTCATTGCTGAGCTATATGTGAGTATCCTACAACATGAGTTGCTTCGTAGACTTGAGTACTATGGGTATGAAAAGAACAACATAGTGTTCCAGCAGGAGAACAACCCGAAACATATGTTAAGTCTGGCGGAGAAATGATTTAATGGCAAAAGTAGAGTTGCTGGATTGGCCTCCACAGTCCCCAGACCTCAACCTGATTGAACACGTGGGTAGAGTTGAAGAAAAAACTGTATTTGTATCCAAGTCAGTTGATCTGAATGCACAAATATTGGGAACATTAGATGTCACCTGGGTTCAGATTTTGGTCAAGACATGCTTGAATCTGATCCTGAACCAATAAGGATTCAGGCAGTGCTGAAAGACAAAGTACTTATAAATAAATAAATAATAAAACTTGAACTTTTAGATTTTTAGAAGCAAAACAGTAACAATGCAGATACATGAAAAGAATCTGCCTAACTAAGCATATGCTAAATAGTTGCAGGTCATATTGATGTATGAGGTAGCCAAGATGATTGTCCATAAAATGATGGTAATCTCACATTGAAAGATGTAGTGGACGGTGAGATATGGAGCCTGAAAGTCAAAAGTTCAAAACATTGTTACTCTTTTACTTGGCACTGTTAATGTATAAACAGTACATGTTAAAGGGATGTACACATCTCAGACATTTATTGCACAAAAACAGGACATGCAATAAATGTCTAATAGATGCTGTACTCGAAACTTCCATAGGAGAGCTGGGACAGAGCCACTTCTTGGTTCTTTTCAGCCAAAGCAGAAGTGAGAGCAGGTGGCAAGGGGACCCACACTTGTTAAACATATATGCCATACCCTTCAGTATGCCATAAATGTCTGTTATATGAATACCCCTTTAAGTTCTGTCTGCTGGCGTTTGCAAGTAGCTGCCATGTTTATGTACAAGATTGTCAAAAAAACTGTTCTGACCGCTATAAATAAATGTTCAACTTTTAATGCCCCACTATATGGGATTTTTCCTGGGCCAGCAAGGGGACCTATTTAGCAGCACCATAAAAAAACACTACTGCATAACAGTAGCTGGACAAAGGATTATGCAGCCCCAGGTCTAGTGCCCATATGACAGCACAGGAGAAGAAGTGTAGTAGAAGCAGGGGCCGTGCTTCTGCCTTTATTGGTCCCTGTAATTATGTGTTTGTCAGGATAACAGTCAAATGATAGAGCTGCTGGATCTTGATAGACTGTCACATCAGCAGGAATGATTTGGATTGTAAGTGGGGTTGTTCTAACAGCCCCAGTTTTAGAGGAATTATACAGCTGAAAATCTTTAAAAAAAAACGTCCCCCAAAGGTCTAATAAAACAAACATTTATACTTTAACATAATAGCAATAATAACAATGTTACATGAGTTCTCTGGAAATGTCTTTTTATTTTTTATAGGGCTCACAACTGTGTTATTTTAAATTTGTAATTCATACTTATAAACCCCTTCCCGCCGCGGCCTTTTTTTTGTTTGCCACGGCCGTTTTTCCCTCCCTGCTTTCCCAGAGCCATAACTTTTATTTTTACACCTATCTAGACAGATGAGTGCTTTTGTCTAGATAGGTGGAAATACATATATATATTTTTTTTAAATTTGAGTCCCCCTGGGGTACTTCACCACTAAAGGCCGCAATGGTTTCCACCTGCTGTGCTTTGTTAATCGATTGGAACACCGCAATCCTGCCACTGATGTCTGAGGGTTAAACAGCGCGGGATGGCACCAGCTTACCAGCTTCATCCCGTGTTGTAATCAGCGAGTGTCAGCTTACACCCGCCAGCTATGTAGCGGGATCGCAACTTACTGGCACTATGACGTACTCGTATGTCGGTAAGGGGATAAAAAGTGTTTACCTGAACAAGGCAAAGAGCCTTCTCCCCCCTTTCCTACTACCTCCTGGCAGGCTCAGCTCCCATGTAGTGGGTGTGACTTGAGCAGAGAATGAGTTGACTGCATTCACTCTTGCCATCCTTTAGTTTGAAAATGAATAGGTTACATGAGAGTAATTACAGGTAAGGAGGAATGGTTAATTTGAGTCCTGCAAGCAGTACAAAGCTGGGAGTGAGGAGGTGCAATTGCATTCCTGTCTGCAGCTCTGTACACGGACTCATGAGTCCTAGCATAACAAATGCAATTATCATTTTACACACTAATGTCAGCACATAGACCCTATTAGTGATAACTGTGGAGGGAAGTCATGGATTAAAACTGCAATGCAGTCTGTGAGTTGTAGGAAAAAGATGCTGGAGAACTACTGACATTCCCACAGGCAGGAAGTTTCACTACAGAAAGTGGATCTTATGATATGTGCAATGTCTTTTCAATATAAATGCTTTTTATAGTGTTCTGTGAAATCTTTAAACTCCTGGATAACCCCTTTAACAATACATAAAAAAATACCACTATATTAGGCCCTAGACCTCGCACAGCTCCACTAAAGGATACAAGTATACAGTTTATTGTAAAGTTGCTGTAATAAGAAAAATATGTAAACCAAAAACTTTCATATTACAAAATACAATGTCCGTCTGTAATATGTGACAGACAGAACAAAGGGCAGTCAGCAAAATTTTGATACCTGCTGTTAATTTGCACACAAATTCTATTGACAATTTGGACCCTTTGTATTTGAAACTGACTGATCGATCAGTCAGCCTTGGATGAACATTCTCACCAAGAGTCCATGGGGTATTGAAAAACCTGATAATATTGTGGTCTTTGTTGCAGATCTGTTCTGTGAAGGAGCGACATGCCAGTGAAGTACGAGACTTGCCCAACCGTTATGTAGAGATTGGTAAGATATAGTTCATAACAAAACTGTGTTTAATCAGCCGTCATATGAATTTCTACAGTAACTTGCAAGTACCGTTCTACCAAGTGGTCAGTTACTTCCATTCATACAACTATCCAAACTGTCTAAAGTTTATCATGTCCTAGTTTTGCTCACAAAGTTGAGGCTTTGTTACATTTTTCACAGTCCTGTGTTCGATACGTATCACTCTAATAGGCTAAATTCAACCTCGAGTTGGTCAACTAAACTGAAACCTTGTAACAGTCATTTACTGTATGTGCTAGGACTACTACAAATTATGTTTTTATTCTCTTCATATAAACATAAACTTTTCCATTCACTGACTGCATGTACAGATACTAGAAAAATGTATGACTTCTTCTTATGCAGAGGTCCCTCACGTTAAAATGGCTTCAGGGTACAATATTTTCAGCATACTATGGTATGATATGGTGAGTGTGGTTTCAACATACAGTGGCCCAGAAGGTGATCCAGTAAATTATAATGAACATTTTACTTGTAAAACCCCTGGTATATTAAAGTACATGCAGTGGTTGGCAGTTTAGTGGCGTCTCACTACAGTACAGTGCAGAACTACAGTATATGTCTTGTACTGCTCTTTACATGTACCAGGATGAGCGACTCCTTTGGGCACTGTAGAAATACCGAAGTATGAAGAATGGAACCGGCGCCCTCTTTCTAGAATAAACACTTCCTCTCGGATAACGAGGATGTATTAAAATAAAGTATTTATTCCAATAAAAAGTGAAAAGAGTGTTTAAACCTTTTCCACATAAACACTAAAATAACGCGTTTCTTGCCGTACACCGGCGCTTCATCAGATACAAAGAGTTACACTTTGTATCTGATGAAGCGCCGGTGTACGGCGAGAAACGCGTTATTTTAGTGTTTATGTGGAAAAGGTTTAAACACTCTTCATACTTCGGTATTTCTGCATTGTTCGTACCCATTGCCGTATGCTCGGTTTCGGAGTGAAGCATTAACGGCTGCCGTTCGGAGGCTCGGAAAGAGCCACCCACGCGCTTATGAGTGCTGTGCCTCTATAATATATGAACAACAGCTCCAGGTGAGTATCACCATTTTGTTTTTTACCTTTTCCTGCTTGGAAATACTTCCCCATCGAGCGCCCCCTCACCCCCCCCCTTTTTTTTTTTCTCTTTTATTTCTTCTCCCTTTGGGCACTGGGAAGGGCCCAATTTTCTTTTTTGATGGTAATTGTGTATAAAGTACATGAAGCTCCTGTCCTCAAGATATAAAGTGATTTCAAACTTTCAGCAGCTCCTTCTGACTGTTCTATGTAGGACTTGCTTTATCTGTATTACTTATCTATTTATTTTCTTTAATTTTCCTTTAGCATTATGTTGGGTGTTATTTTGAGGACTCTGAACCAATTTTCCATAGAGTGAGGGAACATTGTAAGTTGAGGGATCACTTTACATTTGTATAAGCTACTTTAATGGCTTTAAAGGAACATTAGACATTGTGAACACACAAAAACAATAAATACGTTCTCAGTAGTTCCTCCTCTAAGTCTTTCCCTGGCTGAAGGCACTTGATTGCCTAAGGTTGTATATGCCACGTCCTCACTACTTATGACTTCAGCTCAGGCTAGAACCAAGCTAATTTTCTTTGCTTTAAAAGAAGTCCAAGATCGCAGGTCTTGCTGCAGTGTAGCTTGAGATACAGCATATTGCAGCAAGAGCTGTGTATACTTGCAGCTTTTATCTCAGTGAGCCTGGAAGAGGGTAGGAGTTCAGTGAGGATCATGCCATTAACGTTTGCAGGGAGAGGAGGAGGTTCTGTGATCTTTCTTCTATCTCAGTCTAGATGTAGATTCTAGTGGAAGGGGTAATGTTAATTTTTGTTCATGTTATAAACCCCTGTTTAATCAAAGTGCATACTTGTTTATTGTTAAGTTTAAGGGTCCTTTTACACGTTGTGTTTTTTGTGCATTTTTTGGCAGAAATGCACATCATTTATTACTTTTCATTTCTGAAAAAAAAAAAAAAAAGAATCACTGTGTGAAAACAACCTAAGTGTCTGTTTAAGAAAAAGAGTTAAAATATGAGCATCTGTTTAACCTCTCAGCTGAATTAGGCCATTTATTGATTAAAAGACCCAGGCATTTACCAGCATCTAGATTCTGGTGTTGAATATAGTAAGTCATGCTAAACACCGACACCATGCAATCATCATTAAAGTTTATACATCCTACACTGGCTTTATCCAATTCTTACCAATATCTTTTGTATGAGATCTGCTGACCATTTCTCTAATGATACCAGTTATCTGCTGCAGTCATAGGCTAGGGCCACACAGCATAGGACAAAAAACGTTGGAAAGCCAGTGGCATTTTGTACTATACAGGACTGCAAAAACCATGGTCGCTTTTAGCTTTGGCGTCGGCCCGTACAATTTTATGTACAGGATACCGATAGCAAGCCACAAAACTCCAAAGGAATATGCAGCATGTGGCGGTTAAAAACCTATGCAGTATAGCATAGCTACAGCACTAGTTTTTCATTGTTGTCTATGCAGAACAGTGTACAGTGCCTTGTGAAAGTATTCGGCCCCTGGAATTTCTGGGGATGATTCTCGACACACAGGTGGCCAGAGTGTTTCTTCAACCAGGGAAGATCCGGCAGCTGCAGTCAGACGTTTCCCTACTTCTGAGTCACACCCCGTATACCCTTCGCACTTGCATGCGGGTTCTCAGCAGAATGGTGGCTGTCTTCGAGGTTGTGGCCTTTGCGGAGTTTCATTCTCACCCTCTGTAGTGGGCGATCCTTTCTCAGTGGGACGGGTCTCCAATGTCCCTGGACATAATGGTCCGTCTGCCACTCCAGGTGTGAGCCGACCTGGGTTGGTGGCTAACCTTCCCTACGTTGCATCAGGGGAGGTCTTTTCTGTCCCCACGATGGCTGATCATCACCACGGACGCCAGTGCATCAAGGTGGGGACAAGTCTTCGGCTCTTGGACGACTCAGGGTCGCTGGTCCTGCACGGAATCTGGTCTTCAGATCAATGTGCTGAAGCTTCGGGCCATTTTCCTAGAGCTCTAGCATTGGTCTCGTCTGGTTCGAGGTCACCCAGTGTGGGTTCAGTCCGACAACACCACGGCAGTGGCCTACCTGAAATATTAAGGGTGGCACAGAAGCCGGGCAGTTTTTCAGGAAGCTGCAAGGATTCTTCGCTGGGCAGAGCGATCAGTGCCGACCTTGTCAGCAGTCTTCATTCCGGGAGTGGAGAACTGGTTGGCCGACCATCTCAGTCGAGCTTCAGTCGATTCCGGGGAGTGGCTCTTCTGCCGGAGGTGTTTTACCTCCTTTGCCAGAAGTGGGGGACGCCACACGTCAATCTGTTTGCGTCTTGCCTCAATCGCCAACTCCCGAGGCACATGTAGATGCAGTAGATGCTCTGGTCGTTCCTTGTAATCAGTTTGCTCTGATCTACCTGTTTCCTTCTTGGCCTCTTCTTCCTCGAGTGCTCAAGTGCCTCAAGTCCGAGAGGGTACCCGCCATTCTCATCGTCCCGGACTGGCCCCGAAGATCCTGGTACACAGATCTCATTGCCCTGTTGGCCGACGCTCCTTGGTCCTTTCTGCTGCGTCCAGGTTTTCTCTCGCAGGGTTTCCTGTTCCACCCCACTTTACCGCGGCTGCGTTTGACGACGTGGCTGTTGAAACCGCAATATTAAAATCTTGGGGTTTGTCAGGCTCTGTTATCCAGACTATGATTCAGGCGCGCAAGCCTCAGTCCGTCCAGATCTATTACTGTACCTGGAAGACCTTTTTGACCTGTGTTGAAGCCCAGAAATTCCCCTCCTCCCCCCCCTTGGTTTGCTCTACCCCAAGGTTGTTGTCTTTTGTACAGTCAGGCCTGGAGCTCGGGCTCGGCCTGTCCTCTTTGAGAGGTCAAGTTTCTGCTCTCTCAATTTTGTTTCAGCGCAAGCTGGCTTCCCGCTCACAGGTTAAAACCTTTTTGCAGGGGTTCACGCATTCTGTCCCTCCAGCCCTCCAGTTCATAAGCCTATTGAACCGTGGGATTTAAATCTTGTGTTGAAGGCCATGCAGTCTGCGCCTTTGGAGCCACTACGGGAAGTTTCCCTTCGTTTGCTTTCATGGAAGGTGGCCTTCCTGGTGGCCATTACCTCCATCCGCCGAGTGTCTGAACTGGCAGCTTTATCTTGCAAGTCCCCTTTCTTGGTTCTGCATAAGGACAAGGTTGTTTTGCGTCCTGTTCCTTCGTTTCTTCCTAAAGTGGTGTCATCGTTTCATATTAACGAGGACATAGTTCTGCCCTCTTTTTGTCCCTCGCCCTCTCATCCTCGAGAGCGGGCCTTTCATTGTTTTAGATGTGGTCAGGGCTGTTTGGATCTACCTCTCTGTTACGGAATCCTTTAGGCGCTCTGAAGCTCTCTGTCATTCCAGAGGGTCCGTGCAGGGCCCTAGCGGCCTCTAAGGCCACCATTGCCAGCTGGATCCGGGCTGCAATTTCAGAAGCTTAACTGTCTAGGGGAGAGCCCCTTCCATTTCGGGTCACTGTTCACTCCACACGAGCGGTTAGTGCCTCCTGGGTGGTTCGGCCTCAGGCTTCAGCATTACAGGTGTGTGAGGCTGCCACCTGGGCTTCAGTTCATACTTTCTCTAAGTTTTACCAGATCCATACCTTGGGCTCGGCTGACGCAAGCCTCGGCCATAAGGTGCTTCAGGCAGCAGTGTGCGGATGCTTATCACTGCTGATGAATTTTTGAGTTGGTGCTCCTTTTTTTTCCCACCCTCTGGGACTGCTATTGGACATCCCAAGGTGCTGTGTCCCCCAATGAATTATCGGCGAGAAAGTGGGATTTTTGTACTTACCGTAAAATCCTTTTCTCGTCTGATTCATTGGGGGACACAGGTCCCACCCTCGTTTTTTCTCCATGGATTCGGTGTGCTCTTCTGTTCTTCCTCTCGGCCACAGCTTTTGTACCAACTGATCAGCCTGGAGTCAGCAGGGGTGATATAGGCCACAGGGGCAGGCGCAATGCGTTGGGTCCACCTCCTAAGGCAAGGGCCTATACCCAAGGTGCTGTGTCCCCCAATGAATCGGACGAGAAAAGGATTTTATGGTAAGTACAAAAATCCCATTATAAGTGCATATATGTAGCCATATGAAAAGTGAACCCGTCGGGTGATTTATGCTGCCCTATCTGACAGCAGGAAGTGATAAAGGGACAAAAGTTGAGCTCTAAGTAAAAAGCAGAGAAAATCCTGGCTGGACTTCTTAAGAGACAGTGAAAGTCTTGCTAACGCTGCCCACATGCAGTGATTGATAGTCTTTCCCTGTATCAGTGTGTGTACAGAGCAAACTGTTAATCACTGAATGTGGGTGGGATAAGCAATACTTTCGGTTTCACTTTTACAAAAGTTTCTGTGATTTATTCAGAAACTTGGCATCAAATCCTATAAATCTACATGTCACAGATCTCATCTTTTCTCCCTCTCTCACATCCTGCTCTCATATAGGGCAGTCTTAACCACTTGTCACTCCCTTTGGGGCCATTAAGCTATCAGCCTGTCATTATGCAGCTGGGGTTTAGTGTCTTAAACATATCTATTTAAAATCCGCCCTTTTCTCACATTTTCTAACATTTACTTTACCAGAGCTGAGTTCAGGACTCTCATCCAGCAATTCCCAAAGACAGCACACCATGCTTCACTACTCATGTGCAGTGAAGTGTGGCTTTGTGTGTGTATTTGGAATTTTAGAAGGAATATGTCATCAGAAAATGTATTATTGTTTTTATGTTAAACAAATTTTTTTACATTTTTTTTTTTTTTAATTTTCCATATAATTTTCAATTCTTTTTAAAAATTCTTAAGTCCTGCATTTTTCACTTAGGCCACTAAGCCTAATAATCATCTGACACTTCCTGTTCTATGTAGAGAGATTTTCAGTAGTCTGCTCATGATGAGTACTAGCAGGATTACACTGAAAGGAGACACCAATGTGCATAGATAACACAGGCTCCACCAGTCACAATAAGAGGTAGTAACAGCTCACCCTCTCCCCTCCTTGCACAGTGAATTCTTCCCAGGTCACAGATCATGCCTAGTAAACTCTCCATAGAAGTCAATGGGACTGATCCTGTTCACAGGGTTCTATGTCCATGAATCTGCTGTAAATCATTTCTCCAAATGCTGCTAAAAACAGTGCAGGTAAGAATGTTTTCCCCACAATCATATACAGACAACTGAATTGAGAAATCTACAATCAGAAAATAAAAATGGCTAAGTATAAAATAATTTGTATCAGGATCTTGACTGCCCGCCCACTGTCTTGACGACGGGCATTGCAGGTCGTTAATCTACAGCGATGTCAAAAGACGTCACTGCAGAAAGAGGGTTTGTGCGGCTCCTAGCACTGCAGCTGTGCTAGGAACAGAGCTTTACTTAACAGCTTTGTTCCCAGAGCAGTCTCTGGAAGCTCCTGGAAGCGGAGGAAACCTCTGATCCCTAGCACTTAACCCTTTGATTGCCACGGTTCGTGACCGCAGCATACACAAAGGGCATTTCCCCATTCTATCAGGACTCCCAGTGACCCGATGGAGCCCGGGGAATGTCTGCTCTGGGGACCTAGAGTAGCCCAAGGGCTGTTTGTATAACAAGGCTGTTGTCAGGGCACACCATGTGCTTCCCTGATTGCTGCCTGTGTCATACTGACACAGATTGTAATGTATTAGCATTTTCATGTGTGCTAATAAATTAGCAAGTATAAAAAACAATTGTACAATAGTTATCCTTTAATGGGATTAAAAAAAAGTAAGACACATAAAAAGTGTAAAAAAAATGAATATTTAATAACGGTTATTGTGCATACATTACACGCAAAAAAACTGCACATATTAGGTGTCTACACGACTGTAATAACCTGTAGAATTCATGCAACGGGTTATTTAGTGTGAAATGTGAATGGTGTTAAAAAAATTAAAATAAATTGAAAAAAATTCTGCAGTAATTTATTTGTAAACTTAAACTGTAAGTCCCCATACAACTGTGTCACTTAAAAGATAAAGTTATGACTGTTGAAACACAGGGAGGCAAAAACTACTAAATTAAGCTGGTCATTAAGTACTTTTCAGGTGTTATTACATTCGTAAAAAAAAAATGGCAACTGATTCCTTTTTATAATTTTGTTTGAAGTATATTAAACAGCTACATTCAGTTCAGGATAATGTGAAATTATAGTTCTATATGCAAATTATGCTCCATGTAGAATATACAGGATAGCAACACATTACATATAGCTAGAGATGGGCGAATTTCTCAAAAATTCGATTCGGTCACTTCGCCGAATTTTCCGACAAAAATAAATTCGGTCCGAATTACTTCGGCACGAATCGCGTTAAAAAGCCGCTATTTCCAGGCTGCACAGAGCCTGCAGGGTGCTGTAGAACGTTGTGCCATGCTTAAATATGCAGAGGGAGCTTGGTTTGGTCTTCATACAATGTTGTGTTTTAGTATGACACGCATATGACTGCCGCCGCTCTTAGAATCGCTTCACTTAAGAGGGCAAAACTGACCAAAAAACTGAAGCAGGAATGTTGCCTGATAAAGTCATGGCAGCGACAGCTGGAAAAAAACAAGCTGAGAGCTCAGGTAGCAACATCAGTGACAGAGTGTGGAGGTGACGGCGGGCAGCCACGCACCCGAGTCAGGCCAGGGGCGTTGCTACGGTCCTAAAACATTCGGGGTACGGGCCCTTTGTTAGTGGCGAGTGTAAGGAACAGTCTCTGTCTGCCATGCATAGAGTGGGCTTTGCGTGTGAGCCCGCTTTATACTGTACATCCTTCATGCCATTTAGATGTTCAGGGACATCCATATGCATGAAGGGGTGAATTAAAACCCGCCGCTAGCTTCCAGCAGCAGAGACTCTGCTCTTGACTCCCTTACTGATGGTATCCGACCACATACCCCATCCTCCCATCCCACGGCCTACAGCATTGTAACCTCATTTTCTTCCCAAATTTGGGGGCACAAAAGTGCCTCTTATAGTCTGAAAAATCCAGTATATGTGGTGATGTAGTTTAACCCTCCTAAATAACACAGCTGTTTTCCATTTTTTTCTTCTAATAGCCATATCTTTTTTAAATTGGTGCTGTTCTGGGGCTCAGGGGACTTTTTGGTTGCTTTTTATTCAATTTCTTGCACAGGGGGATGAACAAAAAATGTTTTTATTTTTTTATTTTTGTAGCAGTGTTCATGGAGGGGGTAAAATATCATTTTTTATAGCACAGGGTTTAATAAGCACACAGTGATGCCAAATATGTGTACTTTTTTTTTTTAATTTTTCATTGACAAGCATTGTAATGGGAAAGCTTATATGTGTTTTTTTTGTTTGTTGTTTTTCACTTTTTACTTGCTTGACCACTTTAATACATCAACTTATCTCACTGCAGATGGACACCCTTTACTCCTGCTTTTAAAGCACAGGGACAGTATATACATCAAATGCAACACAACAGGTAAATATTGGACATGGGGTATATACTGTTCCTGTGTGTATATTACAGTATATATATATATATATATAATATATATTTTATATATATATATATATAATATATATATATATATATGTGTGTTTATATACACACTACACCACTATATATATATATACACACATGTACTTCACACAGGGATAGTATATACATGTATAATACTTATCTGGGTGTTACATTTGAGGGAAAATACGTCCCTGTGTGAAGTACATGTGGGCTGTGTATATATATTATACATATAGTGGTGAGTGTGTATATAAATATAATATACTGCAATATACACACAGGAACAGTAAATACATATGTTCAAAAATTTATCTGTGTATTACATTTGTGTATATTTCTGTCCCTTTGTGGATGTATATAAAGAATATACTGTACCTCTGTGACACAGGTACAGTATAAAGAGTATAGACATATGAGGGGGGGGCACAGCCCTCCATCCTGCCTCAGGACATACCTATGCAGGGTCAACTGGGGTCCTAGAAGCTCCTGGCTGTTTAGGCAGCTCTGGAAGACTTGAGGAAACCAAAAAGCTTATCTGCTTTCCATAGTGATGGGGGCCGACGATCTGCCTGCAGGGCTGTGCAGGGAGCACAAAAGAGGAGGGGGGGCTGCTCTCACTGCTCCCTGAGAGTGGTGAAGTTCTGGAGGTGGGCGGAGCTTCTCACTGCAGCGAGCAGAGAGAGTGAGAAGACTAATCATTCGGGGCAGAAGGCTTTACATCCGGGACTTCTGCCCCGAATGATACTGCCTAGCGACGCCCCTGGGTCAGGCAGTGGCACAATGACATTCTGGAGGTGGCAAAACACGAGGAAGTCACAGAGTGGCACAATGACTGAGAGGGGAGGTCACGGCGGCAGCAGTATGAGGTCAGGCAGTGGCACAATGACATTCTGGAGGCGGCAAAACAGTATTAGGCCACAGAGTGGCACAATCACACAGTGTGGAGGTCACGGCGGCAGCAGTATGAGGTCAGGCAGTGGCACAATGACATTCTGGAGGAGCAAAACAGTATTTGGGCCCACAGAGTGGCACAATCACACAGTGTGGAGGTCACGGCGGCAGCAGTATGAGGTCAGGCAGTGGCACAAGCCCTTCGGAGGCGGCAAAACAGGAGGAAGCCACAGAATGGCACAATGACTGAGAGCGTAGGTCACGGCGGCAGCAGCATGAGGTCAGGCAGTGGCACAATGACACCGTGTGGAGGGCACGACAGGAGTAACAGCAGCAGCATGAGGTCAGACAGTGGCACAATGACACAGTGTGGATGTCACGGCAACAGCAGCAGCAGCATGAGGTCATAGAGTGGCACAATGAGTGTTGAGGTGGGTGGCAATACCAGTCCCTGGTAAAGATGGTGGTAGGCAGATGGAGAAACTGGCAGCAGATGTGTGGCATCAGGGGGGGTGGCGGCATCAGAATAGTGGCTGAGGCAAGTAGTTTGAACCCAGACTGACGCCTAAGGCATTGGTGTGTGGAAATCCTGGCCGATCCACGCCTGTTTCTCTTGACAAAAGTCAGTCGTTCCACATTTCCCGTGGACAAGGGGTTCTCCTTGGGGTAACGATGGCCCCCCGCCGCACTAAAAAACCCGCTCTGATGCCACACTAGGGCCCGGGGCAGGACAGCTTCTCCACTGCAAATTTGGGCAATTTGCGGCCACACATCCAGTTTTGGCTGCCCAGTAGTCCAGCGGATCTTCTAACTGGGTGGCAGATTTGCTGTCCAAGTAGCCCCACAACCTGTTGGTTCAGGGACTGCTCCAGGTCCTGCTGCTGCTGCTGCTGGCGACTTCCCTCCTCACTAGGTGGGTGAAGGAAGCTGCTCATCAGTGACTCCAGACTTAGGTTACTACTGATGGAGCTGTTACTGCTCCTTCCCCCCCCACCTTCCCCCAGCACCCGCGGCAGTAGTACGTGAGCGCTGGGGGAAAACCCCCCGGTCAGACCTGTCAGAGGAGGGACGATGCCGCACATAGGCAGCGGCCAAACTGATTAGGGGAGGATTTCCCTATAGTATTTGAGTTTGTCTTCCCTCTCAATAGCTGGGAAAAGGCTCCCATTTTGACCGGTAGCGAGGGTCCAATAGGGTGGAGAGCCAGAAGTCATCCCCTGCCCGGGATGCTGACTATTCGGCTGTCATAGCCAGGCAAATAAGCATGCTGCGGGCCATCTGCACAAGTGACTCCGAGGGGCTCCCTGCCTCCATTTCCACTGTATACTGCCAAGGTGCTTGGGGGTTTCATCTGCCTCGTTTTCCCTCATCTCCACCCACCTCCTCCAGCTGCTCCTCCTCTCTTGTCACCTGGGTAGAAAATCCACTCATTTCACCAGACAATGCTTCTGCTCCAATGTCCTCTCCTCCTCCCCCATTTCGTCCCCACCGGATTAAATGTGGCCACGAGATGTAGTCGCCACGTCTCCAGCCCCCTGCCCAGACAATTTTTCAGCATTTTTCCAGGACATGAAGCAGTGGAATGACGTTATTCATCCCGTAGTCCTGGGGGACTGACAACGTTGCCTCCTCGAATGGCCTCAACAGACGGCAGGTGCCCACGCATGAGCTGCCACTGGCTGACATCAAAGTTACACAGGGGAGTACTTCTGTCCCCCCTTTGATCATCAAAAAATCTTTAATTTGGCCCTTTCTCTTTTTATACAGTCGGTCCAACATGTGCAGGCTGGAATTCCAGCGGGTGGAAACATCGCATATCAGTGTGTTTTTGGGGGAGCCGTTCTGCCGCGGGCAACTCGAGGAGGGTGTTCCTGCTTTGTACGAATGGATAAAGTGCATGCACAGTTTTCCTGGCCATTTTCAGAATCTTTGAAGATCGGTGAAGACTTCGGGAAACCTTTTTCACACCAGATTAAACACGTGCGCCATGCAGGGCGCATGGACCATCCCTCCTCGGTGCAGCGCGGACACCATGTTCCTCCCATTGTCCGTCACCATGGTTCCGATTTGCAGTTGGCGCAGAGAAAGCCACAAATCGATTTCTTGCTGCATGACGCGGAGCAGTTCCTCCCCTGTGGACTTTGTTCGCCCAAGGCAACCCGGGTGAAAGAACTGCGTGACACCGCTGTGCCCTACACATGTGGTGGATGGAGCAGTACTTGGGGGGGTTTGGGGATGGTGGTGATGGTGGAGGAGGAGGAGGCGGACATTGGCGCAGGTGCAGAATTTGACAACATGGAGGAGAAAGCGGCGTCACCTGTCCAAGTTGTTGGTGTGCTGGGCAGGAAGCACATTCACCCGGGGCCTTTAAAGGACTTGTACTGGCCCTGACTGTAGTTACAGTCCCAGACGTCCGCGCTCCCGGCGCACCTTGGAACAAAACCGATAAGCTCAAGGACTGACCCCCTTCTGTTCTACATATTTATGAAGTCCGGGTACTGCCTTTTTGGGAAAAATAAATTTACGGCTTGGAGCTCTCCATCCGGCTCGGCACAAGCCATTAGTTCTCTGAATGGTGCGGGAGCCACCATTTGGAAGGAGGGACTGCAATACCAACAACTTGGACAGGAGCACGGTCAGCTGCTGCCCCTTTTAGGATGGTTGGACGCATACTGTTGTTCTCTTTGAAAATCGCCTCGCTGAAGGGACTGCTGGCGCCATGAGTAGCGAGGAGCAGGAGCATCTGGACCGGCAGATGATGTCAAAGAGAAACAGCTCTCTTCTGCAGAGGTGGTTTGGGGCCTTGACTGGCTGCAATGGCAATTTCGAGCCACTGGGCGCTGCTGCTGCTCTTGCGCGGCGGCAGGATGGACCACCACATCTGAGCCACGTTTCTCCCAGCCAAACCGGATGGTGACCTGCATGGTTGACGCCCGGGCTGTGGGTGCCAACGTTAGCTCCCTGGCCACGCTTCACTTTCTGCCCACAGATTCTACATATACCCATATTCGGCTCCCCCGGTGCTTAGCAAAGAACTGCCACACCGCCGAGTATCTGATTTTACCGCCAACGCTCCGCACTGATGACTAAATGCGCCGCTGCCATCGCTGAGCCCCTGTGCCGCTACTTTCTTGGACCTGCGAAGCGGATTTTTTACCCCGTGGCCGCTTGGCTCCCGACCTCACACTGCTGCTATCCAGCTGACTCACGGCCCCACGACCCACTTGCTGGCTGCGCTGCTGCCTGACGCGCAAGCAGACGCCCGCTTCTCCTGACATGATGAAGGCCCTTGCCTCACCGGCTCCCCAAATGCGTCGGCTACATCATCATCTATTTTGTGTTTCATCGTCACTGCTGTCCCCCATCACCGGTCTTGGTATGCAGAGGCTGACCTCTCAAAAAATGACCCCCATGCCACTCTCCACATCTATACTTTGCCGCCTACTGCAAGAAGCAGGGGATATTGGCCCCATTGCTTCGTTGCCACGTAGCTGCTGACTGCCCTCCTCAAATTTTTCATCCCCTGCTATATAGTGGCGCTGAGCCCGACCACATAGTAGATATCTGGACGTGGGAACCGGATGGGACAGAGGCGGGCTGAGGACAGGTGAGGGCCGCTGTCCCCCCCCCCCGGGCCATGCCAACTAAGTGGTTGTGTCTGAGGTTTTCCCCCCGATCTTGGCTGGGGTTGTCAGATGTCATCCCGGGAGGAAGAGGATGACCTAGTCAACTAATCAAGAACCCTTGGGTTGCTGAACAACACCGGCCCCCTAGATGAAAGCGGCGTTGTGGCCTCACCGAGTGGGCCCCTGCTACGACGTCCCCTCGCGGTGCTGCGACCCGGGCCGGTTCCAGCAAAGTTTGTGCCCCTGCCACTCGCAGGTGCAGAGCCTGCCACCTCACGGTCTGACATACTGTTCGTTCTAAACAGTACAGACACTGTTTGATGATGAATCTGTATATGATAAAAAATACACCCTGTTTTTGACTCCAAATGAACCCCGTAACAAGCTTGGGTAACCCTTGGATATAAAATTGCGCTCCACAAATGGCCAGGAAAAATTTACTTGTATGTGCCGTTTAAAAACACTGTGTGTTTTACGAAATGTAAAAGCACAAAAAGGCTTAATTAACCTTCGGACATGATTAGGCTACAGGAAAAAATTTTTATATTTTGGCGTGAAAAAGACGGTTTATTTTTGTCAGCACACCAGCAAAACAACGCTTAATTAACCTGATGGGAAATTGCGCCAAAGAATTGAGCCGCACAAAGTAGTCGCTTTTTAGCGTGTTACAATTGCGTGATTTCTACGCCACGCAACACGACATACAGTTGTAATTAACCCTTTTCTTGTGAATTAGGCTACGGGAAAAATTTATATATTTTGGCGTTGAAAAAAGAAAGGTTTCTTGGGGTCAGCCCCCCAGCCCAAAAAAACGCTAAATTAACCCCCGGGTGTAAATTGCGCAATAGAATTGGCAACCAAAAATGAAGTGGTATTTGTATTGTAAAAACGCTGTTTTTTTAAATGAATACAACAGGAACTGGCTTAGATCCCACTTGGATATTGAATGTATATGCAGCTGCAGTGGACCGCACACAGGATTTGAGATACAAAAACCCCAAAAATTAGAAAAAGAACATTAAGAGAACAATCTCTGAGAAAAACGGAGACACCCCCCAGAAATCGCTAAATATAAATCAATTCTTCAGTAAGAGCTATCAGCCGCGGGAGCACCTTCCCTGATGAGCACAGTGAGAGGAGTGTGAGCTCCAGCGTCGCGCCCGGACTTATATAGTGCGGTGACGTCACAGAATCCCACCGGTCTTGATTGGCTTCATCTCTGCACATGTCATGCAGGCTATGCCCTTCTTCTCCCAGAGTGCTTTGCCCCATGTAGCGCCCTGTGCTCGCAGCCATTTTATCAATCAAAAGCACACTTCGTTCACACCCGAAGTACCCCAAAGTTCGACTTTGTTCCGAACCGAAGTTTTCCTGAAATTCTAAACGAATTCCACTTCGTTAGAATCAATTCGCCCATCTCTACATATAACATGTGGTCCTTTTTTGTAAATGTCATTAAAATCGAGGGCTCAATCAAAATAAGTATTGTGTGAATAACAATGGATGCCTAATCCAAGGAAAGTAACATAGAGTATCTAGCAGTAGGTGATTACAATGTGTCATTACAGAGGTAAATGCACACTAATGAAGGAAATATGAACTAGGTTTGACCCTTGGTTACCTCTCACCTCCCTTAAATGTTCTTGAAGTTGTGTGGCATTCATCATCCGGTTCTGCAATGCATTATTTATAATAAAGCGGTCATCGGTGTGTGATGTAGCCAAAGAACATCCCGTCTTTGACTACATTCCAGTCTCTTTTCCAGTCTCTTTGTATCTCTGTTGCAACCTACTAATGACACTTGGTGACACTCTAAGCTCAGTGGCCACTTCCGTCTGAGAGCATCCTGCTTGAAGCCTCACATTGGTGAGGTACTGTTAACCAATTGTAAGATATTGTCTTGGTCTCATGATGTCAAAATGTGAACAGCATAATGAGGACTGTTTAAATCCCACTTCAAATCGATCCCCTAAATTTATTGGGCGAGTAAGGGATCAAACACCTGAAATTTTACCATTAATCTCCTTTTTAGAGATCAGCAAGTTGTGCAAAAAATACTGAAGCATTGAACAGTTGAACATGTGCATTCTAAAGTTAAGAGATAATCTCATTAAGTTAATTTATAAAAAATTTTATGTTCATCCTTAAGTTTCAACCAAAAGCCAAATATCCCTAACTTTTTCGTGAGTAGTGTAAATCAGCATGGAGTCTTATTATATGATCTAGCTGTAGCAGAAAAACAGGTAGCCCAAAGGATGAATACATGTAGAGAGACCATTAGTGTATTTTGTTGTAATGAATGTTGCACTGAGAGAGTGGTGCGGCAGGTGGGCGGCTAGCAGCTTGTCAACTTGCTCCAAAACCATCCATTGAATACGCCAACTATTTAATAAATGTGTACTGTTTTGCACTTATGCCGTGATATCTGCAATCGATTCAATTGAGAGAATGGGACACCATAAGTACTGGTAGAGGAAAATGGAACAGTCATGCTGAAGTAAAGCATGGATCAATTCCCATGGTGGTATGCATGGTGGTGTGCTGGAAACCCAAAAGATGTATATGGTAGTACAACAGCTAAAAGAGGGTATCCCTGTAGGTGTAATGTATAGTGATAAAGATGGGCACTAACTCTTTGCATTTACGCTGCACAACTCCTTCATATATGTATGAAGTATAGCAACATAACAATTTCTCAAGTTCTACGTCTGGGGAAGCTTAAAGTATGTGGTCTACTGTAGAAACCCAGCTACACTGGCTGCACTAGAAGAACTTGAAGGTCTTGTAGAACAATCCAATGTTTCATTTGTGACAGTTTTTTTGCGTCCACATTTTAGCAAATCCAACACTGAACCTGTTTCACGAAATTTGGCAAGCAGTTTGCTAACTGTAGCATGGGAGATGGGTGGTCTCATAGGGTGTCTTGCATTGAAATCTGCTGCAATGACCCGGGTACTGCATTCACCAGACATCAACACAATTTCTATCCCCTCGTCACATGTTGACCTCTGCAACATGTCAATGGCTGTAAACAAAGAGAAACTTGTAAATAACTCATGAAAGAATAAAGTTACGTTAAAACTAAGCACACCATTGTTTTTCTTGTGAAGTTCTCAATAAGTTTGACCCTCTACCTATGGAAAAACAAAGTTGGATCCAAAATGGCTGACTTCAAAATGGCCGCCATGGTCAACACCCACCTTGAAAGGTTTTCCCCCTCCCATATACTATTGTGCCACAAACAGGAAGTTGATATCACCATCTATTCCCATTTTATTTAGGTGAATAATTATAAATGGCCTACCCTGTATGTATGTATGTATATATATATATATATATATATAATATTTTATATTTATATATATAATATATTAATATATATTATATATACATACATACATACATACATACATACTTTACATACATACATACATACATAGATATATATGTTAATATGGGAGGGGGAAAACTTTCAAGATGGGTTTTTGACATGGTTGCCATTTTGTAGTTGGCCATTTTGGATCCAACTTTGTTTTTCCATATATATACACACACGCAGACACACATATATACATACATACAGGGTGGGCCATTTATATGGAGATATATATATATATATATATATATACACACACACACACAGATAGATATTCTATCAAATGCTTCAGATTTAGCTGTTTTATGCTGTTATTTCTGATGTAAATTTTTAGATACTCTTTTTTTTCCACATATTTTTGAAGATTGAACCTTGTTTTAAGTCTCTGAGCCAAACATGTGAAGTGAGACCAATTTTCAGTTTTTTGCTATGTGTTTGGGAAGGATTTTCTCAGTAATCTAGCCTCTGGCAGTTGCCTTAGATGTCTGCTCTTTTAAAGGAATGGGGTGGAATTCTTCGTGATTTCCTTCATGAGCGTTTCATGCTGTAATGTTGCATGTAATGACCAGATTTCATGAAGGTATTGGGACTGATTGATGGGACTGAAGTAAGTTGGCAAAATTTCTTTTGTACAGTTGTATTTTTAGGCAATGTTCACACGGCTTATTTGTGACAGATTTCAGTCTGTAATTCGTGCCGTACTGCGCGAATTACGGCTGAAATCCGTCCCAGTATTACGGTAATCCACAGTTCTCATAGAGAACTATGGATTCTGTCTCCTGTCCCCCTCGCGAAATACGGCGAGCGGGGAAAAAATGACATGTCAATTATCACAGCGGGATACGTTCTGTGGATAATGGATGTCTCTGGGGCTGGAGAGTTGCTGGCCCCCCCACCCCTGCTGTCGACACCACGCCGTAATTGCGGGCGAAATCCCCTTTCCCTCAATTACGGCGTGAAAAGCCGTGTGAACATAGCCTTACAACCTTATACCTGGACCTCTCTGGGACTGTACAGTGTCCCATATTCCAGACACCCTAAAAGATTGCCCGTTGATGTTCTCCAGCAGCCACAGGGCCTTAATTCAAGCCCTTGTTATGCTTCTTACCAATTTATATATTTTCTTTTTATTGTCACAATTTGATGCCGAATTCTTTATTAGTGGAATAGCAACTCTATGCGACCAGTTTGTGATGCTTTTCTTTGTAAAGGAGACATCTGATAGTGCGGTGAGTACCCTTTTCCATGCACAGCTTAAGAGAATACTCTTGCATCATGATCTTTAACCCTGTAAAGGGAGTCACCTTTTTTAACCGATTAAAACCAGATAATAATGCATATTAATATCTTCTTAGCCATTTTTCAATTGTAGATTTTTAATTTTGTTTTCTGTATAAGATTAAAGTGGCAGCCATCTTGCCTGAGCTGCTTTAAACAGCATGTAGGGATATTTCTTCACTACAACTATTTGGAGCATATCAGGTCAATTCAAATATTTAAAAAGGTCCCTTTGCAGCGGGACAAGGGGAAAATTAGTATCAAAATTTAAAATTTGTAGCCCGAACTCCCCGACATGTTTCACCAACACAATGGCATCATCAGGGGGAAAAAGGTCCGGACTCTTTAATATTTGATTTGAATTGACCCAATATACTAGGGAACCTCGCCCGAGTTTTGAAATCCTTTGATATAGGATCACTACACTGTATATAGGGACATTGTCACCTACCTATGGCTTTATAGAAGGTAGGCAGTAGGACGAGTGATTAGGTTCCTAATTGCAGGTATTTGGTAATAGAAAATAGATAGAAATTAAGAGGGAAATTGGTGCTAACTTTAAATGCCTTAGGGTGCTTTCACACGGTGCCTTTGATCCTTTTTTTTTTGGGTGCGTTTTTGTGCAAAAATGTAACAAAACT